>JAVSCE010006751.1:0-246436 GCA_032199065.1 Smutsia gigantea
TTTTTTTTTCCTTCCCCGGAGCCGGCTGCAAGCACCCTGGCGGGTTCCCTGCTCAGATCCTGCCCCTCTGTCTCTCCAATCTCCGCTGCACTGCGCAATGTGGTCAGCGCTCCCCGCGCAGATCCCCGGGGCTGGCTACTTCGCGGGGTGCACTTCCACTCCCTCCCGGCTCTGAATCCTCTCCTCCCGCCGGTGCGCTGGGGTGGGGGAGGGCTCGGGTCCCGCCGGGTCGCGGCTCCGTATCTTACCCGCCTCTTGGGGTGCCGAGTCCTCTCGGGTGTAGCTGCGTGCTGTGCGCTTTCCTGTGTATTCTCGTCTCTCTTTTAGGAATAGATGTATTTGCTGTGTTTTCGTAGATAAATATAGTGTTGGGAGGTTTCTGCCGCCCTGCTCACACCGCCATCGTCCCGGAAGTCATACATGTACTTTGGAACCTGGTCTTTTTCCTCAGTCTGGCTATGTTTATTTTTTTGCTTTTTACTTCTTAGATTCCTCAGACCACTGCTGTATCATTTTGTCCATGTTGTACAAGGACAATCCAAGGGAGAGTCCAGGTGGAAGGTGCTTTTGCCATCTTACCCAGAACTGGATTCTCTGTCCATTGTCTTTTTTCTTTTAAAAGTCTGAAGTCCATGTGTTTCCTGATCCTTGTAATTTTATCCTTACAGACTCCATAGATCTGTTTTTGGTCCCCAGCTGTTAGAAATCGCCCACTGATTTTCCTTGGTTTATTTTTATCCATTGTGTTGGGTACTTGGACCCTTTCATTCCAGAATCTCATGTCCTTCTATTCCAGAAAAACTTCTTGAATATTTTGATGATTCTTCCTCTATTTCTCTTTTTTCTCTTTCTGAGACTTCCTTTATTATTTACATTTCAGACTTTCTAGACTCATCTTTACTTTTCTCTTTCATTTTCTTTCTCTTTGTCTTTTTGCTTTAGTTTCTGGGATACCATCAACTTTATTATCCAGCCTCTATTTAATTTGTCATTTGTGCTCTCATGTTTTTAATACCTAAACTCTTTTTTTGCTGCTGTTGTCCTCTATATGTTTCTTTCTTTCTTTTTTTTACAGTGTTCTTTTTGCATAGATCTTTTCTCATGTCTCTCAGGATATTAACTATTCTGGGGAAAGTTTGCATCTCCCTGAACAGATTCCAGTTCGCTTTTTTCTTTTGTTGGTTTTGTAGCTATCTTCATGATAGAGTTGAGAACCAAAAAACTAAGTTCTGAGCTCAAGGCAGGTTGACTGTGAGCATTGCTGTAGGATGAGCTGGCTGGGCGGACTCTCTGTTGAGCATCCCCTAATTCCAGTATCTTTGGGTTGTCTCTCTTGGCTGGTCAGATTCTTAAGAGAATTTTAGTCTCCTATCTAGAAGTTTAACACGTGGCTGCCAGTGTTTTGGGGAAAGAGGGCTGGAGGTCTCAACGCTGAGCATTCATTGTCTATATAGTTATTCAATCTTCTTGGTTCTGACACACTACTTTCAACTTCCCAATCTACAGATATTCTATTTCACACTCTTAAGAGAGTAGATTCTCTAGACTATGGTGGGATGGGAAGAAAGTAGCCTCCGAGTAACATCAAGTGGGGGAAGAAATTTAGAAATCTGTGTCTCTGGGGCTTTTATCCAATCCTTATTTTAGTCACCCTCTTTATCCTGCATTTCCAGAGGTACCTGGTGCTATCAGTTCCTGAGCCTTTTGAAGATTCTATAGTGTCAAATAAGTTCACCGTTAGCTTCATCTACTACCAATTCAGGCCCACTAAGTCCTTTACCATCTACTCCTTTGCTTCCTAGCTTCTATAATTTTGTTGCTCTATTGGTTTTCCTGTCCTGCCTGCCCTTGTGGGGTATGTCTTTAAAAAGTCTCTTTACTGTAGCTTTAGTGTGTTTTGGAAGGGTGTAAGTTAAAGGTATATATATTCTTGAATTCTAAAGTGGAAGTCTAGAATGCATTTTTTGGAAACAAATCATAACTCTTAGTGCTAAACTGGACTTGGATACCATCTCCACTTTACTAGGCCTCAGTTGGACAAGTGATGTGTACAGAGCCACACAACTAGTTACTGAAGAGAAGCTTTAGAATTTGGGACCCAATTCTGCACCATCCTAGTGCCCCTTGTTATATCATCAAATAAAATAAAAAAAATACTTTTCTTTTGAACTAGTTTAGGACTCATCAAAAGTTGCAAAAATAGTACAGAATCTTCCAGGTGACCCTCAGCTTCCCCCAGCAATAAAATCTTATATGACAATAGAATGTTGTCAAGGAGCTTGACCTTGGTACAGTACTCTTAAGTCAGACACAGCCCTTCAAGTAACACTTATTTATTTATTTTCATATATTTTTATTAAGGTATCATTGATATACAATCTTACAGTTTCACATGAGCAACATTGTGTTTACTACGTTCACCCATATTATCAAGTCGCCCTCACTCCATTGTAGTTGCTGTCTGTTAGTGTAGAATCACTACTTGTCTTCTCTGTGCTGTATTCAAGTACCAATTTTAACATAGAAATTTCTGCATTCTGCTAAGCAAAGACCAGAATAAGACCCAATCTTTTCATGTTAAGGGGCTTACAATCTAAATAACCACACAAAGATAACTCATTAAATAACAACACTCAAATGCAGTCCAAAATATATCTTAGGGTCTTCTTTCAGGAGAGTGAGAGGTGGTGGAGAGAGTATGGGACTTGAAAGCAGACACATCTAGGTCTGAATTCAGGTTTGCTGCTTAAGATTTGTGTGTTCCTGGGCAACGAATTTCCCTGAACCTCATTTTCTTATTGTAAAATGGTGAATATTATTATCTACTTAATATGGTGAGAATTAAATTATATATACTATAGTCTGGAACAGTGGTTGGCACATAGTAAATAGCCAAGAAATGGTCATCATAATAATTATTAATGAAATAATCTTTAATAATCATAATCCTCTAGTTGCCCATTTATCTTGAGTCTAGCTCAAATACCACATAGGTCTTTCTGCCTCTTAATTTACTCTGTGAGGGTTTAGGTAGAAATCAAAGAACTAGCAGTTCCTTGTGAAGGAAGAGAGGCCTCAAGAGGGCAAAATGACTTCCAAAGTGGCCGTACAGCTGCGTCCTCCATCCTCCTAATTCCCCATCAGAGCTTTAGGAAAGGGAAGATTGTCAAACATTTAACCCAGTGAAAGTAATATGCCTTTGCTTTTAGAGAAACCTTTGGAAAAATGACTGATTCTTTTGAGTGTAGTGCAAGAGAGGGCACATATCTAACAGCCAAAAGGTTAATGTTTATCTCTCACCAGGTTATCGGGTCACAGAGGGTTCAACCCAAGTCCAATTAAGATATACGCTCCTTTCCCAGCCTCCCCAACTCCACATACAAGTCCAAGCTCTTACCCAAAGAGAAAGTTGTCATCCCAGCACAGTAAGAATGCTTTGGAATTGGGAGTCACATGAAAATTCTAAAGTGAGCTTTATGAGATGATTGGAGCAAAACACAATTCAGTGTGTGAACTAGGGCCTTGGGGCTTTTCAAAGCCCACACTGGGGCCTCCCTCAGCAGGTGCTTGTTTGACAGATAATGTCCTGCTTCACGCCACACCCCATCTCCCAACCTGCCTAACTCTGGCTTGAATTTCCTGCCCTTGGCATCAGCAGAAAGGGGGGCTCACAGAGGCAGCAGCTGCTAGCTTGGCTCCACAGCAAGGAAGGAGCTCTGCCTAGAAGCTGGCTATTTATTTAAGTTGCAAAGTCATGATTTTCCTTTAGGGATTGTGTGTCTCTTCAGTGAGCAGGGACTGATAGACCTCAGATCAGACTAGACAAAAGCCTCACTGGGGTCCCCAAAACAGCCTGCACACAAAGAACAGGCTACTCTGTGGCCATGTCTCTTTTCTCATTCCTGTTGCATATTATGACTTACAGGCCTTCCTTAGGTCTCCAACTCTGTCCCTTCCTCCACCACCTCCCTAAAGATCACATTTCCTTCTGCCTATTTATCTCTCATCTGTGGAATTTTTAGGGGCTTAGTTTTTGGCAGTTTACTAGAATTGCTAATTCAAGAAAATCTCTCTTCTATTAATAATGCAATTCACATAACTAGAATAGCCAAAAGAAATCAGGCTACGTCTAAATTAATTGCATGGTAAGTGATGTAAATTGAAAAGATGGTTTCGTTATGGGCTGAACTGTGCCCGGTCCCCCAGCCCCCAGTTCATATGTTGCCATTCTAGCCCCCCAGGACCTCAGCATATGATTGTATTTGGAGACAGGGCCTTTAAAGAGGTGTCAGGTTAAAATGAGGCCTTTTGGGTGGGCCTTAATCCCATATGACTCATGTCCTCCTAAGAAAGGGAGATTGAGACATAGACCTGCCCGTATACAGAGGGCAGACCGTGGGAGGATACAGGGAGAAGGTGCCGTCTACAAGCCAAGGAGGGAGGCCTCAGGAGAAAGCAACTCTGTTGGCACCTTAATCTTGGACTTCTGGCCTCCAGAACTGTAAGCCAATAAATTTCAGTTGTTTAAGTCACCTAGCCTGTGGTGCTTAGCTATGGCAGCCCAACCAGACCAATACATGCTTTAATCATCACTGCACTGTGATTTTAGTCAATCAATTCCCAAAGGTTACTTGGTATGTACTTTTTAAAATCACCACATAAATTGAGTGTACTTTTTATCTTATTTTTTCTTTATAACAGCCTGAGAGATAGTGCTAATTAGTAAAATACAGTAAAATATATATACTTTAAGTGTACAATCTGATAAATTTTGACATATATCTACACTCATGAAACCCTCACCCCAGTCAAGATAGTGGACATAACCTGTCATCTTCAAAAGCTTCCTCGAGCTTCTTTGTAATCTCTCTGTCCCTCCTTTTTCCTTTGCCATTTTCCAGGCCACCCGTGAATCTACTTTCTGCCCCTCTAGATTAATCTGCCATTTGCACAGTTTTATGTAAGTGGAGTCACAGAGTATGCATTCTTTGTGGTCTAACTTCTTTCACTTTGCATGATTATTTGGATATCCTTTGAGGTTGTCTTGTGTATAAATAGTTATTCCCTTTTCCTGGCTGAGTAGTATTCTGTGGTATGGACACACCCAGTTTATCCATTTGTGATAAGACTCATTGAGGCTTGTTTATAATTTCCTTCTATTAAAATATAGGTTTTAATTTGTTAATAGGAATGCTGAGGTGGTTAACTACCACATTGTCTTTACTTACTGTCTTATCCATGTTACTCTATTTTTCAAAATGAAAATAACCATAATAGCTTTCCTGCTGATATGAAGGTCCCTATTGTTTGCTAATAAGGGTTTAGTTTCTTAATATTGGAGTCTCCTAGGACGGGGTTTCAAGGACATCACCTTTGATTTTAGTCGATTCTTGGCTATACCATATTATTATCTTTGACCAGAAGGGCTTTGCCTCTTATTTTCACCTGGTTTAATCAATTTTTTTTAATTCTTTTTTTTGAGATTCTGAATAGAGCTGCTGTAAACATTCATGCACAAATCTTTGTATGCTATATGCTTTCTTTTCTTTTGGGAAAATACACAGAAGTGGAATGATTGGATCACATGGAAGGGGTGTTTTGATTTTTTTAATTGCCAATGTTTTCCAAAATGGCTATACTATTTGCATTATCACCAGCAGTGTGTGAGAGGTGTAGTTGCTCTCTGTCTTTGCCAATACTTGGTATAGTTGATCTTTTTGATTTTAGCCACTGTCATAGGTAGGTGGTGGTATATCATTGTGATATTAATTTGCATTTCCCTAATGATATTAAGCATCACGGCCATCTATATATCTTATATTAAATGGCATGTCTGTGCAGTGTCGGTCCCCCCCTGCTACTGGACCACAGGGAAAGGAGGTGACGCCATGAGTTATTGAAGATCTGAAAGGACCAGCCAGGGGACTCAAGGCTTAACAGCGCAAGAGCGATGCTGAGAGAGCACTTCTCATATTTATTGATCATCAAACGTTAAGAACAATAGCATTCTACATAATCATTAACTACTTTCTTCCAGACGTGCTGTCTAGCTGCCTCCAGGTTCCTGGGGCATTTTGTTCTTACAACAGAAAACAGCGTAAGTACAGCCACATCACGGAAACTGAGCATAACCACCACACACACTGTTCTCCTTTATGCATCGAGTGCCACAGGTGCAAGAAGTAGAACAGAGCACAAAGCCATTAACTTATCCTAACCCACATTTCCCCCTTTGTTTTTAATGAAAGAAATAAATGTGAGCTGGGCTTGACCTGCGACACAGCTTGCCACAGGGAATGTCCCACTTGCCTGGGGGGGCGAGGTTCTATGCCTCACCTCAGTTGGCCCCCATGTTGCTCACCTGAGGTCCCTTGTGACTGTGCCTGTCTTAGGTTGTTCCTCCCATGAGGAATCTTACCCATCTCTGGCTAACCAGCCATCTTCTGGGACCAAACAGGGAGATGAAATTCAAAGGGGAGGACAACCAACAGCTAAGATCTGGTAAAATTATAATATACACGATTACATGTTTGCAGCAAATGCAAATGAGGAGTTAGTATACAATTTCAAAAAGTTCAAAAGAAAGCGCTTATTTCTTTAAAGTTATTTCTTAAAAAGTAGCATAAGCATGTATTGGTTTCAAAAGATCAACAACTGAATTTTGTACACACATTAGGAGAACAGGAATACAGATACACAACAGAAGTAGACCTGTAAGTATAGGCCATACCCAGTGAAACCAAGAAAACCAAGAAGATAATCCAGGCATTTGAGAAAATTTATCAATAACATGGTGAATATTATCTAACTGATCTTGAATAGTTTGAGAAAAATCAGACAAATTAAAACAGCACATTCCTGGAAACTGTTCACATCCCATATGTTCTTTTAACAGCAGATAATTTACAGTAGCATGATTCTGAAGTACTGCAATTCATACTTTCCCTAACTCTTGACTAAGTTCAGATAGTATGGATGCAGTCACATTTGTTGTTTTACTATAAGCACACGCCAATCTAGATATTTCATTTTGCATTCCGGCAACAAGTCCAGGAGCTGGTAAAAGAAACGTGGCTGCAACAGCAATGGCAGCAGGATCCAATGACTTCGGGTTGTCATCACAGCCGGATGGCAGAGATCGAAGTGACCTTGTATGCTTATATCCAGGATGATCTAACAAGGCCGGAAGAATGCGTCCCATGCCACAAACGCCTTGAAAACGGGAAGAAAAAGCTTGATATGTTTTATTATGACATAAAAACACCCAGACATTTGGAAGTCGATACCCAAAAGGCCACTTCACCCGAGCAGTGGAATTACAATAGGAAGGTACTTGTGGGCAATTCATGCACGAGCAATCGGACACTATAGTAGTGCTAACAGGTAAATTCGATTGAATATCACGAATAAGTACCTTAGGAGGATTAGTTATATTTATGCCTGGAATATTAGTGAATACTGAAAAAGGGAGTCCTATGCCTATTAAATTCTTTTTTTAGTAATCCACTAATGGAAGAATCTCCTGCTACGCAGAAGGATGACTTCTGTAAGCCTTGACTCACAAGCTGTAACCACAAATTAGGTGTGGGGTACTCACGTTCTGGAGTGATGCATTTAAATACACACATAGCTACTTTTAAATAATGTATCAGGAGTCCCTTTCTGGAATTTTTCACAGGTATAATTGCCAGTGTCTTCTCAGGTCAAAGCTGTTTTATAAATATCATATCGATTATTTATCTCTCCTAGATTGATCAGTGGCATTATACCATCCAAATTTTCCTCTAGATGTTTGTATATATATTTCTTCACTATTCTTTTTCTATATTACAGGGCCCACAGGAGTGGAGCAAGTAGATAAACAATGAAGAACTACTCCACAACCTAAGTATGGAGGGCTACTGATACTAGCTGTAATTTCACAGGCTAGGCTAGTGTGTGCATGCACAAACATCACCATTGGGCATAAGAATAGGAGCATCTTTACGTGTGAGGCTTCATTTCTCAGTGGATGGAATCTGCTGGTGGCTTGGAGATGATGATGTTGGGAGTTTTTCTTCATATCGTATCTTAATTCGTTTTCTGAGAGCCAAAGCAGGCGTCGATATTCTATAACAATACAAACAAACCCTTTGCCCCACACTTTGATATGACCTTTATACCATTGTGAAGAACCTATTGGAGACCACCACACAGGAGCTGCTGTTGTTTTAGAAAAGGAAATATCGTCAGAAAAATGCACTTCCATAGCTGATCATCCATCAGCCTTTAAAAGATCAAAATTAAGGATATGTAAAACATGCATGAATCGCCGATTTGCTGTTAATTTTATCATGTCAGGGAGTAATCCCCCTTTTTGTTTTAATAAATAGTGCTTAAGAGTAAGATGACGACGTTCAATGAGAGCTTGACCTGTAGCATTATAAGGAATGCCTGTTTTATGAGTGATATATAGCTGGAAAAAATTTTTTTTTAGTGTAGAGGAGAGATAGACTGGAGCGTTGTCAGCTTTTATGGTGGCTGGAATGCCTAACACCGTAAATGCTTGTAAAAGATAAGTAATAATATGATGAGACCGTTCTCGCATTAAGGCTGTGGCCCATGAAGCAGAAGAATAAGTATCAATGGAAAAATGAACATGTTTGAGAGTTCCAAATTCAGGAACAATAGTAACATCCATTTGCCACAGGGCATTAGGATGTGTTCCCCTGGGAACAGTTCCAGCTTGTAAATGAGGAGGGTTAATTTGAGAACAGGTTGGACAAGAATTCAGGATATTTTGAGCTTCAGAAACAGAGAGAAAAATGTTTTTGTAAGGTAAAGGAGGGAGCATGAGTCAGGTCATGATAGCGCTGAGCTGGTGAATAACTAAAGAAACAAGCTTGTCTACTTTATCATTATAATATGATAAAGGTCCTGGTAAATTAGAATGTGATCATCTTTGAGTAATAAAGAAGGGGTGTAAACATTGATGAATACATGCCTGTAACTGAGAAAACAAAGTGTTAATAGGGGAGTATGTAGTTCCTAATGTTGCAGTTTCTAAAAGAGGAATAGAAAAGGCAGCATAAGCAGAGTCAGTAACAATATTAAGAGGACCTGGAAAATCTTGCAGAGCTTGCCTTACAGCCTAGAGTTCATTTTGTTGTGCAGAAGTAAAAGGCATGTGAAAAATCTTTGATAAACCAGAACAAGTTACATAGGCTGCTTTAAAAGATTTTGTTCTGTCAGTAAAATAAGTAGTAGCATGTATTAGTGGATTTATGGAAACTTTCTGGGGGAGAATCCATTGATGATGCTGAAAAAAGGAAAATAATTTATTTTTGGGATAATGACAACTAATATTTCCTAAAAAGTCTGAAAGTGCAATTTGCCAACATGTATTTTCTTGATATATGTGTATGAGATTTTGTTTGGATAGTGGAAGAATAATGGAATGGGGATCTTGACCCATCATCTGTCTTAATCTCTGTCGTCCTTTAAGGATAATGGAGGCTACTTTGTCAATGTAAGGTTGTAACAAGGGTTTAGTTTGATATTGTAAAAATATCCATTCTAACCGACCATCACACTGACAGAGCAATCCTGTGGGAGAATGGGAAGTAAAGTAAATTAATAAAAGTAAGGGTTTGTGTAAGTCAATTTTTGATAATTGAGCCTTTTGAATATGTTGTTTTATCCATTTGAGTTCTTCCTCAGCTTTTGAGGTTAAGTCAGTCTCTAGGACTTGAAAAGATGCTGTAGTTTATAAGTAGGAATACCTAATAATGGTTGAATCCAATTGATATCTCCTAATAGTTTTTGAAAAATCATATAAAGTTTTAAGATAATCTCTCCTTATTTGAATTTTCTGAGGGATTTTTGAATTTTCTTGAATTTTATTTCCCAAGTAATTCATTGGGTACTGTAGTTGTATTTTATCAGGAGCTATTTGTAAGCCCCATCATTTTAATTCTACTTCAGTCTCTTCAAGAATAGTAGTAAGGGATAAACACTTAGGTAGGGCTATAAGAATATCGTCCATATGATGAATAATATAAACTGAAGGCCACTTGGCACGTATAGGCTGAAGAGCCTTGTGTACATAATTCTGGCAAATTGTAGGGCTATTTAGCATTCCTTGAGGAAGCACTTTCCACTGGACTCTTTCTGAAGGGGCTTGTAAATTTAAATAAGGAACAGTAAAAGCAAACTTTTCTCTATCTGTTAAAGCTAAAGGAATTGTAAAAAAAAAAAAAACAATCTTTAAGATCAATGATAGCCATGTTCCAGTCCTTTGGAATCATAGCCGGAGAAGGGAGACCTTGTTGTAAAGGTCCCATAGGTTTAAGAACTGCATTAATTTGTCTTAAGTCATGTAAGAGTCTCTAATTTCCTGACTTCTTTTTTTATAACAAATACAGGGGAATTCCATGGGCTTGTAGAAAATTCTAATCTGTCCAACTGAAGTTGTTCTTGAACTAATGTGTGTAAGGCTGCCAATTTTTCTTTATTAAGGGGCCACTGATCCACCCAAATAGGTGTTTGAGTGGTCCACTGTATTGGTATAGGAGCTGGCAGCTGTGTATCAATGGCCCTTAAGAAAAAGATTGAACCAAAGAAGGTTCGTCAAAGACAGTGTAGTATGCCGTTGCTGCATTAAATCTCATCCCCAGAGATTAATTGCTACATCCACAATTAAAGGTTTTAATAAAGGTAATTGTTTCTCAGGGCTTAAACAATGCAATGTAGCTGAACTTTGCCATACTGAGAAGCTGTACCAATGCCTGAAACTTGAATGTGCTTTTTTTGTTTGGGCTAGTTTTTCTGGCCAGTGTTTAAGAGCAATTACAGACACATCAGCTCCTGTGTCTAACAATCTTGTAAAAGACTTGCCTTGAATACAGATTTTGCATTGAGGTCTGTCAGATGTGGTTTTTGTATTAAGCCATATTTGTTTATTTGTACTTCCAAATCCACCTTGTCTCCTTTCATAAGGTGTTGTTGAAGGTGGGAGATAAGGAAGTAAAAGTAATTGGGCAATTCTTTCTCCTTGAGGTACATATAATTCTTTATCAGATGATACCATTATTTTTAATTTCACTCTTATAATCTTGGTCAATAATTCTGGGTCTTACGATTAATTCTTTTAGTGTCCAACTACTGCGGCCCAAAAGTAATCCTATAGAATTGGCTGGTAAAGGGCTAAAAATTCCCGTACTAAGTAATTGAACTTCTTGTGAAGGGTGTAAATATACAGACTGAGAAGAAGCAAGATCTACAGCAGCGCTTTCTTTAGTGGCTGCTTGTAAATCATGCCATGTTCTTTTAACTGGGGAAGATGCCTCTGTATTATTTTCTAGGGCCTCAGAGGCTGGCCCGGTTGAAGGTTTAAAGGCTGAGACCCATTGGTAGGATTACTGTTGGGAGCCATGTGGCACAAGAACAATAAGACTCCATTTTGTTTTAAAGACTCCATCTTGTTGTTTACTTCTTCTTGATCACTTTCGCGCCACAATTTCCCGCCAAGTGTTCCCACTCCGGTCCGCCGCTTATATCAGAGACAACTGCGCATGCGCACAACTCGGTGTGTGATTGGACTTTGTAGATCACTTCATTAGCAGAAAGGGCAACCAATCAGAAAAGACCATACCCTGTAATGTCTATATATTCTCTGCTCTAACCTGCAATAAACGAGACTTGATCAGAAAGCCAGTCTTGTCTCTTTTCTCTCTGTCTTTTGTCCATCATTTGCCCACCCTCTCCTTAGGTCCCAGTTGGTGAACCCCGTGGCCGGGGTTTTTACGTTTGCTGACCTGCAGGTCGGGTCAGATTACCATCTTTATCAAATTTTGAATGACATTCATTGGACCAATGTCTCCGTTTTTTACATTTTGGGCAAACAGATGGTGGTTTATTTTTGAAATTAGGCTCTTTTGTCCTCTTTTGTGATCGGCAGTCTTTTTTCATATGTCCTTGTTTGCCACAACCAAAACATTTCAAATTTTTTGAATTTCGCTTTGACTTTCCTCTCATAGTGGTTGCTAGCAAATTAGCTTGGTATGTAGGGGAACCTACATCTGCCCAGGCATTGATATAATCTTCTATTCTAGCTCCCGCGGCTTTTAAAGGTCTAAGAACTCTTTGACACTCTATTTGCATTATCATAGGCTAACATTTGCAGCAGCATATCTCTTAAGTCTGAATGCGCTACAGTTTTTCTCAGGTTATCTTGTAATCTCGCAACAAAATCAACATGGTTCATTAAGTCCCTGTTTGAGTTTACAGGCTTCCCAGCTGCCTGTATTTTCTCCCAGGCCTTCAGACAACACAGACGAACTTGGGTTACTGCTGTGTCGTCATAACCAGCCTGTCTCTAATTGTAACCAATCTACTTGACCTGTTAGCTGCTCAGCAGTTACAAGAATTGGAGGATTGGCGTATTGGTTTCTCAAAGCTTGTGCTTTCGCTTCTTCATACCCTCCTGTTGTAAATTGTAAAAACTCAGAAGAATCTAAACAAGTATGAGCTAGCAACTCCCAACCACGAGGAATCATCTTTTCTTGCTCTGTCAACCCCCTTAAAAGACACAACATATGGAGAAGTAGTACCATAAGAAGAAATAGCTTGCTTAAAACCTTTTAACGTTTTGTAAGGAATGGGCGCATAAAGCGCTTTAACCCCCCCTTGTGGGAAGTCAGGGTCTTCATTTGGTTCAAAAGGAGTCAAAGGAACACGTGCCACTAAAGGCGTCAAATAGGCATCTATAGCACCTTCCCTTTGGCCTTTGCGTATTCCTGCTGCGAAGGCAGATGCAGCCGGAGCAGGAGAGGAGAGGTTTTTACGATGAGAGGACCAAGCAGGGCTCTCATCATCAGTATCTGAGGAGGAGGAAGAGAAAGAGGAGGAAGAAGCAGACAAAGGTGGAGAGGAAGATCGTTTACTCGATTTCACCACATCATCTAATGATTCTATCTCTCGTTCCTGTATATCAGATTTAGTATCAGAGTGGAGCTGTCTGTAAATGCTGTAAGGCGACAGTGATTAAATTACATTAAGACCAGACAGGCACAGGGATAACATTTCCCTGTCTGTGAGCTTTTCTAAAATCTCTTAAAACATTGTTCCAATCAGCTTGTTTAAGAGTTCCTTGTGGTGGCAACCAGTAACAATATTTTTTTATATATTTATGGAGTTGAACAAAGTCCTTTTTGGACGTTTTTACTCCTGATGTTTTTAGGAGGGCACGGATTAATTTTAAATAATCCTCCAGTTTAGCTGCTTTAGTTTCATTTTGGCCCATTATAGTGTCCCTGACGTCTCGACCCTGTCCCTACGTACGCTTTCCTGGGAGTCTTACTGGATCGACGATCTTCGGAGCTTCCCGGCTCTGAGTTTCAGGGGGCACCGCTTGTCGGTACCTCCCCTGCCACTGGCCCGCAGGGAAAGGAGGTGACGCGATGAGTTATCGAAGATCTGAAAGGACCAGCCAGGGGACTCAAGGCTTAACAGTGCAAGAGCGATGCCGAGAGAGCACCTCTCATATTTATTGGTCATTAAACACTAAGAACAATAGCATTCCATAGGAGAAACATACTACATCATCATTAACTACTTTCTTCCAGACGTGCTGTCTAGCTGCCTCCAGGTTCCTGGGGCATTTTGTTTTTACAACAGAAAACAATGTAAGTACAGCCATGTCACAGAAACACAGCATAACCACAACACAGTGTTCTCCTTTAGGCATCAAATGCCACAGGTACAAGAACTAGTACAGAGCACAAAGCAATTAACTTTTAAGTGATTGATGCGATTTCTATTTCTAACCCACATTGCAGATCTTTTGCTTATTTTTCAATTGGGTTGGCTGTCTTAATTGTGAGTTTTGAGAGATTTATGTATTCTGGATACAGCTCTCTTCTCAGATATATACTTTGCAAATATTTTCTCCAGTCTGTGGCGTGTGTTTTCATCCCCTTAATAGTGTCTTTCAAAGAGCAGAATTTGTTATTTTGATGAAATTCAAATAATCAATTCTTTTCTTTTTGGATTGTGCTTTTGGTGTTATGTTTAAGAAATCTTTGCCTAGTCCTGTCCCCAAGATTTTCTCCTATGTCTTCTTCAAAGAGTGTGATAGTTTTAGGTTTTACAGTTACAGTTACAGCTCATTTTGAGTTAAATTTTATATATGGTATGAGATATGAATTCCAGTCCATTTTTTGGGGCATAAGAGGTTCAGTTCTTTCAGCACCATTTTTTGAAAAGCCTCTTCTTTCTCTAGTGAACTGCCTTTGCATCTTTGTCTTAAATCAGTTGTCCCTAGATGTCTGGGTTTAGTTTTGGACTTTCTTTTTTTTGTATCGTTAATGTACAATCACTTGAACAACATTATGGTTACTAGACACCCTACTATCAAGTGCCTCTCACACACCCTACTACAGTCACTGTCCATCAGCGTAGTAAGATGCTATAGAATCATTACTTGTCTTCTCTATAAATACTGCCTTTCCTGTGTCCCCTGCCCCTGCATTACATGTGCTAATCGTAATGCCCCCTTACCCCCCTTATCTCTCCCTTCCCGCCCATCCTCCCCAGTCCCCTTCCCTTTGGTAACTGTTAGTCCATTCTTGTTCTGTGAGTCTGCTGCTGTTGTGTTCCTTCAGTTTTTCCTTTGTTTTTATATTCCACAGATGAGTGAAATCATTTGATACTTGTCTTTCTCCGCCTGGCTTATTTCACTGAGCATAATACCCTCGAGCTCCATTCAAGTTGTTGCAAATGGTAGGATTTGTTTTCTTCTTATGGCTGAATAATATTCCATTGTGTATATAATACCACATCTTCTTTATCCATTCATCTACTGATGGACAGTTTGGTTGCTTCCATTTCTTGGCTATTGTAAATAGTGCTGCGATAAACATAGGGGTGCATATGTCTTTTACAATCTGCACTGCTGCATTCTTAGGGTAAATTCCTAGGAGTGGGATTCCTGGGTCAAATGGTATTTCTATTTTGAGTTTTTTGAGGAACCTCCATACTGCTTTCCACAATGGTTGAACTAATTTGCATTCCCACCAGCAGTGTAGGAGGGTCCCCCTTTCTCCACATCCTAGCCAACATTTGTTGTTGTTTGTCTTTTGGATGCTGGCCATCCTTACTGGTGTGAGGTGGTATCTCATTGTGGTTTTAATTTGCATTTCTCTGATGATTAGTGATGTGGAGCAGCTTTTCATGTGCCTGTTGGCCATCTGAATTTCTACTTTGGAGAAGTGTCTATTCATGTCCTCTGCCCATTTTTTAATAGGCTTATTTGCTTTTTGTTTGTTGAGGTGTGTGAGCTCTTTATATATTTTGGATGTCAACCCCTTTCGGATATGTGATTTATGAATATATTCTCCCATACTCTAGGATATCTTTTTGTTCTACTGATGGTGTCCTTTTCTGTACAGAAGCTTTTCAGCTTGATATAGTCCCACTTGCCCATTTTTGCTTTTGTTTCCCTTGCCCGGGGAGATATGTTCATGAAGAAGTTGCTCATGTTTATGTCCAAGAGATTTTTGCCTATGTTTTTTTCTAAGAGTTCTATGGTTTCATGACTTACATTCAGGTCTTTGATCCATTTTGAGTTTACTTTTGTGTATGGGGTTAGACATTAATCCAGTTTCATTCTCTTGCATGTAGCTGTCCAGTTTTGCCAACATCAGCTGTTGAAGAGGCTGTTATTTCCCCATTGTATGTCCATGGCTCCTTTATCATATATTAATTGACCATATTTGGTTGGGTTTATATCAGGGTTCTCTAGTCTGTTCCACTGGTCTACAGGTCTGTTCTTGTGCCAGTACCAAATTGTCTTGACTACTGTGGCATTGTAGTAGAGCTTGAAGTCAGGGAGTGTAATTCCCCCAGCTTTATTCTTCCTTCTCATGGTAGCTTTGGCTATTCAGGGTCTTTTGTTGTTCCATATGAATTTTAGAACTATTTTCTCTAGTTCATTGAAGAATGCTGTTGGTATTTTGATAGGGATTGCACTGAATCTGTAAATTGCTTTAGGCAGGATGGCCATTTTGACAATATTAATTCTTCGTAGCCAAGAGCATGGGATGAATTTCCATTTATTAGTGTCCTCTTTAACTTCTCTTAAGAGTGTCTTGTAGTTTTCAGGGTATAGGTCTTTCACTTCCTTGGTTAGGTTTATTCCTAGGTATTTTATTCTTTTTGATGTGATTGTGAATGGAATTGTTTTCCTGATTTCTCTTTCTGCTAGTTCACTGTTAGTGTATAGGAGTGCAACAGATTTCTGTGTATTAATTTTGTATCCTGCAGATTTGCTGAATTCAGATATTTGATCTAGTAGTTTTGGAGTGGATTCTTTAGGGTTTTTTATGTACACTATCATGTCATCTGCAAACAGGGACAGTTTGACTTCTTCCTTATCAATCTGGATGCCTTTTATTTCTTTGTGTTGTCTGATTGCCATGGCTAGGACCTCCAGAACTATGTTGAATAAAAGTGGGGAGAGTGGGCCTCCTTGTCTTGTTCCCCATCTTAAAAAGGAAAAGCTTTCAGCTTTTTGCTGTTAAGTATAATGTTGGCTCTGGGTTTGTGTTATATGGCCTTTATTATGTTGAGGTACTTGCCCTCTATACCCATTTTGTTGAGAGTTTTTATCATGAATGTATGTTGAATTTTGTTGAATGCTTTTTCAGCACCTATGGAGATGATCATGTGGTCTCTGTCCTTCTTTTTGTAGGTGTAGTGGACGATGTTGATGGATTTTCAAATGTTGTACCATTCTTGCATCCCTGGGATGAATCCCACTCAATCATGATGGATGATCTTTTTGATGTATTTTTGAATTTGGTTTGCTAATATTTTGTTGAGTATTTTTACATCTATGTTCATCAGGGATATTTTTCTGTAATTTTCTTTTTTTTGTGGTGTCTTTGCCTGGTTTTGGTATTAGAGTGATGTTGGTCTCAAAGAATGAGTTTTGGAGTATTCTCTCCTCTTCTACTTTTTGGAAAACTTTAAGGAGGCTGGGTATTAGGTCTTCACTAAATGTTTGATAAAATTCAGCAGTGAAACCATCTGGTCCAGGAGTTTTGTTCTTAAGTCATGTTTTGATTACCAATTCAATTTCTTTGCTGGTAATTGGTCTATTCAGATTTTCTGTTTTTTCCTGGGTCAGCCTTGGAAGCTTGTATTTTTCTAGAAAGTTGTTCATTTCTTCTAGGTTACCCAGTTTGTTAGCATATAGATTTTCATAGTATTCTCTCATGATTCTTTGTATTTCTGTGGTGTCCGTAGTGATATTTCCTTTCTCATTTTTGATTCTGTTTATGTGTGTAGACTCTTTTTTTCTTGATAAGTCTGGCTAAGGGTTTATCTATTTTGTTTATTTTCTCAAAGAACCAGCTTCTGTTTTCATTGATTCTTTCTATTGTTTTATTCTTCTCAATTTTATTTATGCCTGCTTTAATCTTTATTATGTCCCTCCTACTGCTACTAACTTTGGGCCTCATTTGTTCTTCCTTTTCTAGTTTCCTTAATTGTGAGTTTAGACTGTCCATTTGGGATTGTTCTTCTTTCCTGAGGTCGGCCTGTAGTGCAATATATTTCCCTCTTAACACAGCTTTCGCTGCATCCCATAGATTTTTGCAGTGTTGAATTATTGTTGTCATTTGTCTCCATATATTGCTTGATCTCTGTTTTTATTTGGTCATTGATCCAGTGATTATTTAGGAGCATGTTATTAAGCCTCCATATGTTTGTGGGCTTTTTTGTTTTCCTTGCATAATTTATTTCTAGTTTCATACCTTTGTGATTTGAGAAGCTGGTTGGTACAATTTCAATCTTTTTGAATTTACTGAGGTTCTTTTTATGGCCTAGTATATGATCTATTCTTGAAAATGTTCCATGTGCACTGGAGAAGTATGTGTATGCTATTGCTTTTGGATGGAGTGTTCTGTAGATGTCCATTAGGTCCATCTGTTCTTATATGTTGTTCAGTGCCTCTGTCTCTTTATTTATTTTCTGTCTGGTTGATCTGTCCTTTGGAGTGAGTGGTGTGTTGAAGTCTCCTAAAATGAATGCATTGCATTCTATTTCCCCCTTGAATTCTGTTAGTATTTGTTTCACATATGTAGGTGATCCTGTGTTGGGTGCATAGATATTTATAATAGTTATATCCTCTTGTTGGACTGACCCTTTT
This sequence comes from Smutsia gigantea, assembly GCA_032199065.1. NCBI lineage: Eukaryota > Metazoa > Chordata > Mammalia > Pholidota > Manidae > Smutsia > Smutsia gigantea. Next base: position 18,191 of record JAVSCE010006751.1, read on the forward strand.
ATCATTATGTAATGTCCTTCATTGTCTGTTGTGACTTTCTTTGTTTTGAAGTCTATTTTGTCTGATACAAGTACTGCAACTTCTGCTTTTTTCTATTAATTGCATGGAATATCTTTTTCCATCCCTTTACTTTCAGTCTGTGTATGTCTTTGGGTTTGCTGTGAGTCTCTTGTAGGCAGCATATAGATGGGTCTTGTTTTTTTATCTATTCAGTAACTCTATGTCTTTTGATTGGTGCATTCAGACCATTTACATTTAGGGTGATTATTGATAGGTATGTACTTATTGCCATTGCAGGCTTTAGATTCGTGGTTACTAAAGGTTCAAGGGTAATTCCTTTACTATCTAACAGTCTAATTTAACTCACTTCATATGCTATTACAAACACAACCTAAAGATTCTTTTTTTCCCCTCCTTTTTCTTCCTCCTCCATTCTTCGTTATCAATCATATTCTGTACTCTTTGTCTAGCCCTTCGGTGACATCTATTTAGCCTTAGGAATACTTCCATCTATAGGAGGCCCTCCAAAATGCACTGTAGAGGTGGTTTGTGGGAGGTAAATTCTCTCAGCTTTTGCTTATCTGAAATTTGTTTAATCCCTCCTTCAAATTTAAATGATAACCTTGCCGAGTAGAGTATTCTTGGTTCAAGGCCCTTCTGCTTCATTGCATTAAATATATCATGCCACTCCCTTCTGGCCTGTAAGGTTTCTGTCGAGAAGTCTGATGATAGACTGATGGCTTTTCCTTTGTATGTGATCTTTTTCTCTTTCTAACTGCTTTTAAAAGTCTGTCTTTATCTTTGATCTTTGCCATTTTAATTATTATATGTCTTGATGTTGTCTTCCTTGGGTCCCTTATATTGGGAGATCTGTGCACCTCCATGGCTTGAGAGACTATCTCCTTCCCCAGATTGGGGAGGTTTTCAGCAATTACCTCCTCAATAACACTTTGTATCCCTTTTTCTCTCTCTTCTTCTTCTGGTACCCCTGTAATGTGGATATTGTTCTGTTTGGATTGGTCACACAGTTCTCTCAATATTCTTTGATTCTTAGAGATTCTTTTTTCTCTATGTGCCTTAGCTTCTTTTTTTCCTCTTTATAATTTCTATTCCATTTACCATCTCTTCTACTACATCTAATCTGCTTTTAAATCCCTCCATTGTATGTTTCATTTCAGATATGGAATTTCTTAATGATTGAATCTCTGACTTAAATTCCTTCCTGAGTTCTTGGATATTTTTGTGTACCTCCATAAGCATGTTTATAATAATTTTTATTTTGAATTCTCTTTCAGGAAGATTGGTAAGTTCAGTTTCATTTGGCCCTTTTTCTGGGGTTTGTGAGATTTTGGTTTGAACCATGTTCTTTTGACATTTCACATTGCTGTGTGGTGCCCACTAGTGCACAGAAACTCCAGTCTCTGGAGCTGCTCAGCCCCTAGAGTGAGGCTGGGGGTCATAGGGGAGCGGAGCTGGTGCCTGGGGGGAAGAAAGATCTGTTTTCTCATTCCCATCTGCAGTGTCTGTCTCGGGCCTCAGAGCCAGTGGGCCAAGCACACACATGTGTAAACCTCTGTGCTTTGCGTCTCTAGCTGTTGTAGGCGGGGCCTCCCTGTGGCTGGCCTGATGCCAGTGCAGTGACTTCCGGTTTTCAGGCCAGTAGGAAGTCTCCGCAGGCTGCGTGTCACTGTCAGTGGACTTTGAGCTGAGTAGGCAGCCAGGGGGATGGAGCACCTGAAGCGCCTCAAAGTTCCCAACTAGCTGGATAGAGTGTGCCCAGACAACCTTGTAGAGCTCTCCCTTCTCCCACGTAGCAAGTTCCTTGCAAACCCCGCCCTTTCAGCAGCCCTCTCGCTGCTAGGAAGCCTCTCAGACTCCCTGCCTTTCCTCTGATACAGAGCAGCCGGGTGTGGATCCCCTCCTCCCCAAACGGCCAGAATGTCAATTTCACAAGTGCGCCGCCTGTTGAGCTCCCCAACGCCCTGGGCACCACACACTATAGGATTCTGCTCACAGAGCAGATGTGCAAGGCCAGGTGTCCAGCAGTCCCAGGCTTCCACCCCCTCCCCCGCTCCGTTTCTCTTTCTCCCGCTGGTGAGCTGGGGTGGGGGAAGGGCTCGGGTCCCACCGGATTAATGCTTTCCTACTTACCTTGTTTCGTGAGGTCTGCTCTGTTCATGGGGTCTGTATGCAGTCTGGTCCAGCCTTCTTTCTTGTTGCTGTTTTAGGGTTAGTTGTATTAATTAACTATATTTTTGTACTGTTTGTGGTTTTGGGAGGAGTTCTCCATCTCACCTCTCATGCCACCATCTTGAATCCTCTAGTTTTGGACTTTTTATTTGGTTCTGTTGGTACTTTTGTCTGTCTTTTTGTCAGTACCACACTATCTTAACTGTTGTAGCTTTATAGTAAATCTTGAAATTAGGAAGTGTTAGCTCTTCAACGTTGTTCTTCTGAAAATCCTTTGTAAACTAATCATTAATGCCTTCATGCCACTCCGAAATCTTTTTCGGTGGACTTAATTAATTTCCTCTCTTAATCCTTGTGTGGCTCTAACAGACTTGTGCCCTTCTGCTCAAGCCCCTCCCCTACCTCTGTTTCTCTCACTTTCAGTTCTTGACTTTGCCTCTTCCTTGGCCCCAGTGTAAAGGTCATCAGCTGAGAACCCCTGAAAGCTGTAAGGTCATCTACATTTGCACTATCCTTACCCGCCCTTCCAAGCATCCCTAGCTCAGAGAACAATACTGATTATAATGCTGATCAATAATTGTGCTTAACTAGTACTGAGTTCTTTCCGTGGGCCAAACACAGAGACACACTTGATACCATTTTTCATTTCATCTGCATGACATCGCTATCAGGTAGAGATAATGACATTATTCTCTTTCTACAGATGAGGAAATGGAAGCAGTGAGTTTCATCATGTTTCCCATGGTGGTGGAGCAGTGGGAGTTGGGGGCTAGGACTCAAGCCCAGGTCTGTCTGATTTCTGTCCTTCCTCCTGTCCGAAGCTGGCAATTCTGTCGGTGCTCTCAATCCCACCCCCTCCTAGCTAATCAAAAAGCTTGCTGCATTCACTATCCTCCGTCTCTTGTGTCCCTTCCCTGTTCCCTCTCTACTTGCTCCTTTCCACCAAGGCGATCAGCCTGAAACAAATACCTTCAACTATTGTAAGAGGTTGAAATTTTCCAAATGTTTGTGTGCAGGCAGAGACTGGTTCTGCGGATTCATATACTCAGCTATGTATTGAAAAATCCACCGGGATAGCTGATAGGCACGTCAACCATCAAAACACAATTTATCATCGTCCCGTCCCCCCCCCCAAACTTCTCTTCCCCTGGAATTCTCTTCTTCAGCCGATGACTCTACCAGCCACGCAGAAGCTGGAAATGGAAAGACTCAGAATTTGGTTTCAAAACACAGCTCTGCCACTTACTAGACAGAGAATTGGAGCCTCAATTTCCCAACTTGAAAAATGGGGATAATAGTCCTTCCTCACAGGGTTGCTTTCTGAGCTAAATGACCAGGTGAGTTGCTAACTAATAAGGAGTCATCATTGCCATCATCCTCACCATCATCTCTCACTACCCTCCCCTCTCCTACTTTCTGGCCACCTGACCCTGCTTACAGTTCCACAGACACACCCTGCACCGTCACTTTAATTCCTTTGACGCTGCTTTTACTACCACTGGAAGGTTTGCCTCCGTTCTAGAGACCGGTGATCACTGAAGTGCCTTCCATAGGGGTGCAGGAAGGAAACAGACCTTCTATTTATGTTCATTTTTTAATCTCACCTATTAAGGTTCTATTTATGTGCATTTTATAATTCATAGGGTATCTATACAATTCAGAAATAAGCATAAATATTGAGGGCACATATTCAAAAACTGGGGGAAGGATTACAATAAAAATAGTTGGGAGATCACCATTTAAACTGGGTGAAGGGCCCCTCTTTTGTTCTCCAGAACTTCATGCAATTTTTCCTAGTTGATTGTCTTCCCTATGGGCGACATGAGGGCAGGGATGGTGCTCGTCAGGGTGAAGTGGCAGATGACAAGCAGAAAGGTTTTATTGTAGGCCGTTGGCTTATAGCCGAGGTTCTTAAACTTGAGCATGTATCAGAGTCACCGAGAGTGGCTTGTTAAAGCCAAAATTGCTGGGCGCCATCCCAGAGTTTTGGATTCAGTAGGTCTGGTGTGGGGCGTAAGAAGTTGTGATTCTAACAAGTTCCCGGGTGCTGCTAACACTTTTGGTCCAGAGACCACCCTTTGGGAACCAGTGGGTTACAGAACAGTGACAAGGGCTGGAGTAGGAGGCCCCAGATTGGCAGCCAGGACGACTGCCAGGGCCACACTGCAAACTGGCCTGGTCACTTGCCGCACCTGGGGCTCCCCACCCCGTTAACCCCAAACCACACTGCCTCTGCCGGCAGGAAAGCTGCTGAGCAGGAAGCGGGCCTGTGCTGCTTAGGGTGACTAGACATTATTGCCTTCGTCACCCCTGCTGGAGAAGGTCCAAAGCATCTCCACCTCTGTGGCTCTAGGGGCAGGCCATCCGCAGTGCCCACCCATCAGAGCAGCTGCTGGGACAGTTACAGTCGACCTGGAGGGCCTCCCGTGGAAACCCCAGGGTGTAGGAGTTTGGAGGTCTTTAGCCTGCCAGACTTTAGCACATGGGAAATGTTGGTAGGAGGTGGAGGTGGTTCTGAGTGAGGCATGAGCAGCGGCTGCTGTAGACTGTATTTTTCTTTCTTTTTTTTTTCCATGTGATTTTTTTTATTAAAGTATTATTAATATACACTCTTATGAAGGTTTCACATGAAAAAACAATGTGGTTACTACATTTACCCATATTATCAAGTCCCCACCCATACCCCAATGCAGGCACTGTCCTTGGGTGTAGTAAGATGCCACAGATTCACTGTTTGCCTTCTCTGTGCTACACTGTTTTCCCCATGACCCCCCACACCATGTGTACTAAACAAAATACCCCTCAATCCCCTTCTTCCACCCTCCCCACCTGCCCTCCCACACCCCTCCCCTTTGGTAACCACAGTTCCTTCTCGGAGTCTCTGAGTCTGCAGCTATTTTGTTCCTTCAGTTTTGCTTCGTTGTTATACTCCACAAATGAGGGAAATCATTTGGCACTTGTCTTTCTCCGCCTGGCTTATTTCACTGAGCATAATATCTTCCAGCTCCATCCATGTTGTTGCAAATGGCAGGATTTGTTTCCTTCTTATGGCTGAATAGTATTCCATTGTGTTTATGTACCATATCTTCTTTATCCATTCATCTACTGATGGACACTTAGGTTGCTTCCATATCTTGGCTATTGCAAAAAGTGCTGCAATAAACATAGGGGTACATATGTCTTTTTGAATCTGAGAACTTGTATTCTTTGGGTAAATTCCAAGGAGTGGGATTCCTGGGTCAAATGGTTTTCTATTTTTAGTTTTTTGAGGACCCTCCATATTGCTTTCCACAATGGTTGAACTAGCTTACATTCCCACCAGCAGTGTAGGGGTTCCCCTTTCTCCGCATCCTCGCCAGCATTTGTTGTTCTTAGTCTTTTTGATGCTGGCCATCCTCAGTGGTGTGAGGTGATTATCTCATTGTAGTTTTAATCTGCATTTCTCTGATGAATAGGGATGTGGAGCATCTTTTCATGTGCCTGTTGGCCATCTGAATTTCTTCTTTGAAGAACTGTCTCTTCATATCCTCTGCGCATTTTTTAATAGGGTTATTGTAGACTGCATTTTTCATTGTGGTCCTTGGATCTCCAGGAGAGGACACAAGGTCGGCCTCCAGTGTTTGCATGGTCCCTGTCCTTCTCCTGTCTGTGCCTCCAGTCACCCCCCCAACATGCTGATGGGGCTGGGCTGTGGGTTTGCCCTCCTGATAAAATCTGCCTGACTCCTGGCTGGAACTCTCTCTGCCTTTTCCAGCAATGAGGTGGGCTGTTTGAACATAGCTGTGGGGAAGGGTTGGGGAGGCAGAATTTCTGCAGTAACAAGTCTGCCTGAGGCTCTTCTCATCTAGGGGTTTGTCCCAGTTGGCCATCGGAGGCCCAGGGCACTGTGTCTTTCCCCAGAGCAGTCGCCCCCCATCGCCCTTCCTGCACACCCTCAGCTGCAGACCAGACCCCCGGGGCTGCCACCCCTGACCTGAGAGTCTCTGAGGCTGATTCTGTTCCTGGGAAGGAGACCTGATACCCTGCCACAAGGGAGCTGGAAAGGGGTTTGGAGGGAACCCTCTCTCCCAGGGGCTTGCCGATCTTATGGTTTGTTTCCAGTGTACCCTTCAGACAGTAGATGACAGTAGTCAAGTTGCCTGTTCACACCACTGTCTTTGGTCAAGATGTCTTTGAGGCAGCTTCAAATTCTCCTGAGTTTGAGCCGAGAGGTGATGGCTGGCGATAGAAGACTGGCGCGATCAGAGGTCAGACAGTCCTTGCTCTAGTCCTAAGTCCCAGCATCTTCCTTTAAGGCCATGCAGCAGTGTCACCTGTGGCTTTGTGGCTCATGACATAGCAAACTGTTTTAAAATGTTGACAGTGTTCCCGGTGGCAGAAGCCAAGCTTTAAACAGACAGGCAGCATGACCCAGTGGCAGCAGCATAGGAGTTAGAGATAGAAGGTCCCCGGATTGAATTTGTTCTTTGTTGACACGTTGTGTGACTGTGGACACATTTCCTAACCTTTCCTTGCCTCAGTTTCTTCACCTGTAAAAAGAGAAAACCTTGCCTCGGAGATGTGAGGATTTAACATAAAATGCTTGATATGTCTTGTCAAATGGTAGCACTGAAGGTGGCCACAGGCCTCACAGCTTATTTTGCATGAACTCATGTTGTCGTCCCTGGAGTGTGTATGGTCTCAGTGGGATAGAGGTTGTACTTGTAAACTGTACTCATTTGCCATCTCAAGTCCTTTCTGGAATGGGGCAGGCTATGAAAATTAGTTTTTATATTATACACTCATTTAGGAAGTGAGCATTTCCCACGTTAGTCACTGGAGATACAGATCTGAAAGAGACAGCTTCTGCCTTGAGGATCCCACAGCCCAGGGGGCGAGGCTGACACACACAGTCACAGGGTTGCACACGAGAAGCAAAGAGCCCAGAAGACAGGGGCCTGAAGCATGGTCCTGCAGGCCTTGCATGCCAAGCTAAGGAGTTGAAGTCTGTTTTCTGGGCAGTGGGGAGCCCTGCTAGGAGAGAGAACTGGTTGACTTTGAGTTTGGAGTCCTCCCTGTTGTCGCTGAGGCTGGAGGCTCTGTTGTAGGCAGGACACAGACACGGAGCCCACCAGTCAGGTGATCAGCGGTGAGGGAATGACGGCTGGGTGGATTCCAGGGCTGACGAGAGGTGCACGCAACAGGACAGGTGACTGGCTAGGTGGCAGGAGTGTAGGATTTATTTCACATGACTGTGTGGAGGTAATGCTTTCAGCCACACTTTCTCTGGCCACAGCACCAACAAAAATCGTGGGATGTTCTTAGCAATTCTGACTTCCTCTGGGTTACTTTTGGTAAATGTCCCATCTTTCCTAATACAATTCTATCCCATAACTAGTAGGGACTGCAAATAAGAGCAGAACAAGGGCAGGAGCCTTGGCCGCGCCTCTCCACTTCTCCATTAGGAAGCAATTCAGGGTAATTTATTTGCTGTTAACTTACACATCTTTCCAGAGAGGAGAGGACAGTATGGGTGACGGCTTGGGCAGGGATGGTTCTATGCTGTTCCTGGGCAAGTGTTCAAAACAACTCTGGCTTAGCCACTTTGCCAGGCCCAAACCCCATAGGTTATGAAATATTTAATGCTGTGTTTGTATGGGAGAAATAGAATGAGGAGAAAGAAATGAGTTGTGAAGGTGGTCTGACCAGATACTGCTCGACTGCCTGGCTTAAAGAACAGGAGTAATTTCTGGCTGATGCATTTGAGGAAAAAGAAATGAAAACAAAAGCAATGAGAGTGTGTTTTTCATGGATTCGGGTAAACTTGGAGGGGAGCTGTTTTCTCAGTTTGAGAAAAAATTTTTCTGCCAATTAGGAGAACTGTTGAGTGTAATGACAAAGAAACCCAGGTAAACTAGAAGTCTACGGTTGTGCATTTTAAAAGGTAAGGGAATTGATTCCCTTTGAAAGACAGGCTGTAGTTGAGTCTGACACAGATGACTCAAATGGCTTTTGTATTACTGAGCACCCAAGAGTTTCATCTGCAGAGCATATACGCTTACTGTTGGTGTGTGTGTGTGTGTTTATTCTATACCAAAGATGGATATCTCAAAGACGCCCCACTTAGCGGGTATAATGGTTATACTACAAATGTACTGTCATTCTGTAGATTGTTGCCACATAGTTATTTTCTTCAGAGATATCTTTCTTGTATAATGTTCTCTTTCCGAATGCTAACAAGTTCTAATATTGGATTCTTGAGTGTCTCATTAAGGCTCTGCACACACAGATTCCTCTACTATGTTGTAAGAGTAATGGCCCTTACAGCTCTTTCTCTCGGTGACTGGTGAGACTTGCAAACATGGCATCTAAGTGCTAATGAAACAACTGTCCCCAAACACTGAACAGTCAGAGCCAAGCCTTCCAATTGACACCAAAGCACGTCGTGAGGTAAAGGAGCGTTTTAGGTCGACCCCTGACTGAAGGTCTTGTCAGCCTGGGAGCACACAGAGCTGCCTAGGCAGAGGCGTGTTCAGTATTCTGCAGGGTGCTTGAGACCCCATAGGTGGCAGATTGACAGTTGTACACTCACTCTGGTCAAAGCCAGAGGGGTAAAGGGACAGCAACTGACAGATGACTTGGAATTTGTAACCGACTGGCTGTGCTGGACCAGCCCAGTGTGTTTATAATCTTCCCAAGCCAAACACAGAGGCCCCTACGCCTCGTTAATCATCCTACTGCAACGTTGCCATTTATCATGACGTTTGTCACCACAAAACCTGAGCGAAAGTAAACTGTTCCTTCCCATGTTTTCCCTTGGCTTGGAAGGGCTACTGCTTTAGGCTCTAAAGGGCAGCGACCAATGTTTGTTTCACATGGCTGGTCCCTGGGGGCTGTAATTGCAGAAGTATAACCTGGCCGTTATATCACGTGGCTCGAGAAACCGCCAGGGCTCCAACGTGCTTCCTGCCAGACGATCTTTGGCAGCTAAAGGCACGTGGGCCCCACCTACAGCCCCCGTGTGTGTGCACAGAACCCCCAGGGCCCAATGGAAGGAGCCACCAAAACCATTTATTAAGTCAAAACTTGGAACCCGGAGCCCCCTCTGCCAGCGTGCCACCATCCTGTTAATGGGGCGGCTTGGTCAAGTGTTAACGGGCAGGGGTATTCGTTTGCTTTTGTTTTCATGAAAAGAACTGCTTTTTAGTAGGAGACATCTCCTACTTTTGAATTAGCAGAGAGCACATTTCATGCTAAAAAGAAGCACTTTCCATGTGAGGCTGCAGAATGTCTCGGCCAGTGTAGCCCTTGGAAGGGAGGCCTCACTTCATGGCTGGGGGATTGGGGTGTGGATGTGGGAGAAGCCCGGCCCTGGTCCCTTCACCTCTCACGCGGCAGTTCCCTCATGTGTAAAATGAGCAGGTTGTGAGGAGCCGATGAGGCTGCACGTAGAGGCTGACAGCAGGTACTCGTGGGGCCTGGCGGTCCAGGCGCTGTTCTTTCACTGCCTCATGTACTCCTCAGCGCAGTCCTATGAGGGAGGCACTGCTATCACCCCCATTTTACAGATGAGAGGTGGACACACACAGGAAGGTAGGTGCCCAAGGTCACACAACTACCGAGTGGCAGCCTGGAATTTGAACCCAAGCTTGACTGTGTGGGAGCCCATGTTTTGACTCATGACATTCAGCTGCCTTTTGTAAGATGGTTGGTGAATGCCCTGCATTTGCTGAATATCCAGTAAGTGCTGGAAGCAGGCACAGAGCAGATTACCCATGCCAGAGGCCATGTTTCTCCTCTCCGGACACTATGCTAAGAGGTGTGGGTGGCCCTCTAAAGGCCTAAGGTACTGTCTACGTCTCAAAGGTCAGTTCTTTTTCCTTGGCCCTGAGGGTGGGGTAACCAGAAGCCTGATAGGGTGTCCAGTCAATAGTCAGTGTGGGGATGGTAAGAGGCCACCAGCTTGCGGCTTAAGCCAGTGGTGAGGCACTTCAGGCCCTGAGGGGACAGTGGTGCGGCCTGAGTGGGAGCAGGGCTGTGGCAGTGGGCAGGCCTTGACCTGTGTATGTGTGTGTGTGTGTGTGTGTGTGTGTGTGTGTGTGTGTGTGTGTGAAGGAGGGGATGGACACCTAGGTGACTTCCTGGGTAGAGTTTTGTGGGGTGGGGTGACCCGACCTGCAGGTCAGCAAACATAAAACCCCTGGCCACGGGGTTCCCGCGAATGAGGGACAGAAGACAGAGAGGATGAAGACAAGACAGGCTTTCTGATCAAGTCTCGTTTATTGGAGGTTAGAGCAAAGAATATATAGACATTACAGGGTGTGGTCTTTTCTGATTGGTTGCCCACTATGCTAATGAAGCGATCTACAGAGTCCAATCACGCACCGAGTTGTGCGCATGCGCAGTTGCCTCTGACATAAGAGGCGGACCAGAGTGAGAACATTTGGCGGGAAAATGTGGCGCGAAAGTGATCAACAAGAAGTAAACAACAAGTTGGAGTCTTTAAAACAAAATGGAGTCTTGTTGTTTTTGTGCCCTATGGCTCCCAACATCGGGGGGCTGGTTTCAGGCACATTCACCTTTGGAGACTGAGAATGCTAATCAGGGCAGAATGAAAGAATGCAATGTGAGTCCTCCCTCCCCTGTGCTGCTGTTTTAGAGACTGTTGGCAATGTTTTAATAGTAATATTTAATGGTCTCACCATAGGGTGAGACACCACGTACAGGCTCCGGAGTAGCCATGACGCTGGCATTTCCTCTTGGAAAACTGGAGACGCCAACACTCTTTCACTGAAGCTTGCTTTAGGTGTTCACCCTTCGTGTAATTCTGCTCTAGGACTGGCCAAGTACAGTTCCAGGGGCTGGCAATTCAAATAGTAGAAAACATGGTCCCTGCCCTCAAGGAGCTCACATTCACTGGACAAGACAAATATATAAGCAAAGCAGCCAACATAACTCAACAGGCAGTCCAGAAGTAAGCCTTGGGGGGTCATGGGAACGTCGGGAAGGGCAGCTAGCCCTGGGAGGGAAGAGGTGGCATCAGAGATGGCTGGTGACGTCTGCGGAATTGTTAGCCTGCAAGGCAGAAGGAGCAGAGGCACCATCAGGTATAGGGAACTGAGAGGCAAGAGATGAACGGTTTTGTCTTGATGGGCCTTAAAATATTAAACAGGGTGAGGTAGGGCATCAAGGTGGGAGGCAGGACGTAATGTGTGTGATGTGTGAAGGAGCCTGGCCTTTATGGCTGAGCAACAGTGGTGTCATGAGATCTGTGAGTAGCTTTCTCAGCAGATCGGACAGCAGTGTGCAGGATGGACTTCGTGGGGAAAAGGCTGAGCCAGAGAGACCTGGTGTAGTGAATCCAGATGGGATGACAAGGGCCTGGCCAGCACTGTGATCACGGGAAGCCAGAGAAATGTACTGAGCAGGGATTGATGTTTGGTGGGTTTTGGGGGAAAGGGCTGGGGAGAGAGAATGAGAATTCCAGGATGGCTCCTCGGTTTCCAGCTTGGGTGGCTACGAAGCTGGCAGTTATACCCACTGAGACTGAAATGATAGGACACGAGCCAGGTCAGAATGGGAAGGGATGAGGCTGGTCTCGAATATGCTTGAGTGTGAGGGTCCCGATGGGTATTTTGGCAGAATGTGTAGGAGGCAGTTCCCTAGGCCTGCGCTGACGCCACCAGCATCTAGTGGGTTGCTGAGACCCCAGAGGAGAGATGAGCTCAGCTGGGAGTGGACCGGTGCTCCCAGAAGGGGGCTTTGGCAGCATGGGCAGCCCGTGGTCGGGGCGGCATCCACTCCAGGAGTGGTTGCTGTGTAGCTCCAGCGGGTGGAGATGCTGCAGCCCACGTGGGTTTTACAGGAGAACTGGGCACAGGGGGCCTCTTAGGGCTTGTGGTGTTGTGTCCCAGCGCTGGTTCTGTTGAGGGCTGGGGAGCAGGATGGGCTTGGGAGGGAGACATGAGTCACAGTCCCTTCCGGCCAAGGGGGCTCTTAAAAAGGACACATTTAAGCCATTGGTGAAACACCATTAAAGCCTCTCTCTGGGCGTTGCCATCTAGACAGAGGATCTTAGACAGGTCAGGGGGTGGAAATCACCCATCAGGCCTTTTCAAACTGTGCATGCCCTCCTCCTCCCACAGACCTCCAAGATTCTCACAAGTCATAAGCTTCTGACAGGCCTGGAGCTGTCCTCAGGGGATGTGGCCGTGTGGGTCCATGAAGAAAAAGCTGCTGGGGTGATTCTGGTACATGCTCACTGGGTGGAGGCCCCTTGCTGCAGGGGAAATAAGACTGATGGGAGAGAAGGCCTGGGACCTTCTTTGTATTTTGTGCCCCTCTGTTGACCCATTTTCCGCCAACACTTCAGAACATCCTCCAGCCTAATAATGACCAAATCCCACCATTTAGAACTTCTACATTTTTATCCACACTGCAATAACATAAGTATAGACTCATTACTCTGTCCCATGGCAGGTTAGGAAGGTAAGGAAGAGCACGCGGAGGAATGGTGTTCTTTGAGGAACACCATGAAATATTGATGTATTTATTCCTATTAAATGATCCGAAGAACAATTTTACGGGCAGGAAGTACAGCTCTATAATATATGTATGCAATCTAAAATTACCACCAACTGTCCATGCAAAAAAAAAAAAATCAAGCTGTCACACCAAGCCTAATTGGTTACTTCTGGGTTTTCTGCTAATTCTTGTTAGCTATGCTCATTTATTTGTTTTATGGTATCTGTGTACACTGGCAGAAGAGTGATAGCAGTTGCCAAAGTTTGAAAAAAAAAATTTAAGAGGCTAATTTCAATGGAATATACTGAGGTGGATGTGATTTGGCATACGAGTACAGTTCCACCACCCCTGAAAATTGGTATTAAGTGCAGTGATTTGATCTTACCTGTACAAGCCCCAAGTCCAGGTTATGGAATAAACCCAGGATCATAGTTTGAGAACTGCTGGCTTAGATGATCACATTCCTTGCTTCTTAACTGTCAAACAGCAACTGTGTTTGCATATATATTCTTGACCCAAGTAATGGGTGAGCTTTGTGGCATAGGAGGACTCCAGTCAAAATGAAAAGGTGTCCCCTGTGTGTTCTAGCTCTGGAGATTTGGCCCCTGGGTCCTTCCTACCCTGATCACCTTCCCCCCTCAATTCACACCAACTGGAAGCCCTCCTTGTAGGCTCAGCTCACAGGCACTCGCTAAAATCATCACACCAAGGGCTGAAGGACTTACCGAAGCCTCTTCCAGGCGAGGTGCTAGTGCAGAGCCCCGAGGATAGTTCCAATGTCTGCTTGAGTAACTTCAGGGCCAGGGAGCTCACTACTTCACTAAGAAAAGGTTCTCACGAAGTACCTTTGGTTCTCATTTCCACCTTCTAAAATCACCCAGCTCTTAAATTCTGCTTTGTTTTTACCATTAACACTTTCCCCCTTATATGGTTATTTGGGTGCTTGCACCATGTTCCTCAATGGTAAGGGCCCAGGTTGTGGAATCATTTGAGCTAGAACCTCAAAATCATAATTACCTTTTCCATTTAACAGCTGTGTGACCTTGGCAAGTTACTTAACCTCTCTGATCCTCCATTATCACATACATAAAATGAGAATAGCATTAGTATCTATTTCAAGGATTATTAAGAGGCCTAAGGTAATGGGAGAAAACCGTCAGACAGATGGAAAGCTGTCAATACAGCTTAGACGCTCTTATCCCCTCCCCTAGCTTATAGAATCTCTGAGCTCAGGGACCTCTTCTCATGTATCTTTGAATCTCTCCACAACTGTGAGCAAAGTGCCCGTATGAGGAATTTAATGAGAGCATGTGACATGAAAGATACTGGGTTGGACAAGAGAGACAGGAAGCTTAGATAATTGTTTGAAATACCTATAGTCGTCGGAAGGCTTAAGAATGTAATGGTCGATGCTCCTTCAAAAGAAATGGGCAGAGCAGAAAACAAAACCCAGAGCAGAATGCAAAGAGCAAGGACTCATGGGACAGGAAATGGAGAGGAGATTGGGAAAGGTCCTGCAGATTCAGGTCAAGCTCTGGGGGGAAGGAGCAAAGACTCATGGGGCGTGAGTGCTCATGAAGGTGGTCAAAGCAGAGCAGGGCAGGGCCGTTAAGCTGGCCTAACATCCCCTTGGAGAGAGGAAACAGTCTTTCCACTGCACAAATCATTTTGTGAGCCTGCACCTTTCCATCAGTCTTTTCCCCTACTCTCATCGTTTTATAGATGAGGAACGTGACGGCACAGGGGCAGCCTCCGCGTGTGCATCAACCTCAGAACTTGCTCCTGCCTCCCTGGCTAGGCCCCAGTGTCTCCCGCCACCCCTTCCTCAGCACAGCCCGCCCTGGTGCCCATCCGGGCGCAGGAAGTGATTGTGTCCTTGTGCTTTGCCGCAGTTAGTCTTCTAAAGGGAAGACCAAACCAAAACAAAACAAGAAGGAAAGCTGGATGTTGAGGGATTTCTTTTTTCAATTGATGCCAAATTGGTATATAACATTACCTCAGTCCAAGAATACGACATTATAATTTGGTATTTGTTTACACAAAGTGATCACAACCATAAGTTTAGTTACCATTCCCTCATTTTCCCCACCTCCTAACTCCCTTCCCCTCTGATGTTCAGGGATATTCTAGAAACTTTTAACAACTAGCTATTAATTGAAGCGAGCAAGGAAAGGGGAGGCTGGTCATTCGGATTCCCTGGACTGGGGATTTGTGGGAATTCATCTGGGCCTAGCTTACATTTATTCTGCACTTCAAAATGCCTTTAAGGGTTTATTACAAGATCCCAACTCAGGAGAGGAAGGAATATTTTGCAAACTCTTGCCTGGACAATGTATCTTTTGGAGAGAGAACACTGCTGGGGAGAAACTGGGAGAGCAGGTTGAGGGGATAGCACCACCCACAAATCCCTCGCTGGTGTGCCAGGCAGCTGCCGCCTGCCACCCTGCTCTGCGCTGCCTGGGGGAACTGTTTGCTAACCCAGCAGAGGTACTGCCATGAGGTGCGGGTGTTCTGGAGCCATTCACACAAGCCATCTCCCAACCTATCTCCCAACCCACCCTCAGGAACAGGCAGAAATCAACAAATGCTACAAATCACAGTTTTTTTTCCCCTCCCGGAGAATCAGCTGTTAAACATTTACCAGCATTGCCACTGTGTATAAACAAGATCCAAGAGGAACCAGTTAACCCGCTAGAGTGAACAAAGAGTTAGCACAGAACTGTGGGCAGGTAAGTAGATAAGGTTAATTGTATTATGTAGCCCTTCATTAATGAAAGCCAGATAGAGCTACTTAATGTGACTCAGTGGTTTGTTCCATTTACCGTATATCCTGGGAAGTAACAGAATGGGCTTTTCTTGCTTCTTTCTTTTTGTCCCCTAAAATGGAGGCCTCCACTTGCAAAATTCCCAGTTTACAGATCACATGTGCCTGATGGGCATTTAAAGTCCAGAGGAGAATCCGGTGTAAAGAGTTAGGGTGCTGCCTGCAGCTCATAGCCCCAGCACGGCGGAGCAGCTCAGGCTGGGTGGGGAGGTCTGGGAAGTGTGGATTGGGGTCTGGTGTTTTTCATCTCAAAGCTCAGTTTTGACCCCTCTCTTTTAAACCTTAGAAGTTTCCCTTCAGTAACCCTCTGGACTAGAAGTGCTATGAGGCCTGAGAGCAGTGAGTTTAACTCCATAGTGTACTTTAGAGATAAAGCCTTTGTGTAGTCTTGGAATCGCTCTCCATACATTCGCCAAGTTGTAAGCCTTGAGGTCCACCCCACCAGGTGACCTACTTTTCTAGCTGAAAGACTACGGCCTGGCTTCCTAAAGTCCTCTGTCTGCAGATTCCAGCCAGGTGGGATGTCCAGTGCTTATTTCATTCATTTCAAAGCCCCAGCATGGTGTCATGGAGAAAGAATGGGATGTGGAACATGATATTTGGACTTGGGAGACTTAGGTTCAAGGCAAACTGACGTGTGGCATTGAAGTCAGAAAGTGACTAAGGGTTTACTGGGTTTTCTGGATGATGGAAATGTTCTATATCCATCTTAGCTGGTAGTGACACAAGCACATACATTTGTCAAAATTCAGTAGACAACACTGAAGACCTGTGTGTTTTATTGAATGTAATGTAAATTACAAAGCAGTTTTAAAAAGGGCAAGTTCCAGTCCTGGCCCTCTCTTACTTACTGTATAGACAAGTTCTTCACCTCTATGAGCCTTGGTTTCCTGTCTAGAAAACGGAAGGGCCGCTTATGCCCGTGTTGTCGGGGATCACGTACATTAAATGAGACCATGTGGGTCAGAATTGCTTCGTAAATGATAAAAAGCCTTGTGCACAGTGACCACCATTGTTATGCTTTGCATCCAGCTGCCTTCTAGAGCAGATTATGGAGCGGGTACAAGTCTGTGGCCTCTGCCTTGCAACTTCCCTTGGAGATTAGTGTTTATGTACCTATGTTAAGGGGACTCCAGAGATATCAAGATGCTGCAGAAAAGCAAATGGAATATGGATTTGCCAAGGAGAGGAGGGCGGGCTGGAACGGAACAGCTGGGGAGAAAGCCATCCATCCGGTTGGGCAGCAGGGCCAGACGGGTGCCGGGGGGAGTCGCTAAATGCCTGCGAGAGAGTCGTGACCAGGAAAAGCAGCATGAGTTAAAAAAAAAAAATCACATCTTGCCAAACAAAAATAGGTCACATTCGTGGTGGAGTTAGTCACTGAGCAGAGACAGGAACACATTTTCAGGGGAAACAGAAAAAGGTTTGGCAACCATGGGGACTCAGCTGGAGGTGGCCAAGGCCACTTGGACCTCCTGGCCGGGTTTGGTCATTGAACAAAAGATTCTTCATGTGTCTCCTGCCGGGCATCTGGGGGCATTTGGGATTTGAACTTGAGCTTTACTCCTAAAGGCAATCAAAAGCAACCTTGACATTGGAATCCAGAGCACAGCACACATTTTCAAATGGAAAAGTCTTAGAGAGAAGCCAAGTTAAGTTGAGACGGGGAAAGCGGGAAGGCCGTTTGCAAAGTTCACCCCTGGAATGTGAGTGGGAGGTGAGAGCTGCCTGAACAGAACCGAGCTCCCGGGAGGTTACACTGGCAGAGTCTTCCCGTTCAGAGACTACAAAGTCAGAGCAGGGAGCGAATGCCCTTGGCAACAAAAACCTGTAAGATGATTGAACTAGGCTCAATTCAAATTTTAAATGGTTGGCCACTAAAATAATGTTAAAATAGGGTAAGATGTGTAACAAAGAAATCATGTACCAGAGAAATCTTATGTGTGAAATTTTGATTTTATCCTCATTATAAACATTTTGCTGCTTTCTGCTAGATATTTCTGCCAAAAAATGTGATATGTTGAGAAAGAAGAGGAAATGTACTCTGGATGCTATAAAAAGGCTGTTTAAAATGATAGGCATCAGTCAAGGTTCTGCCAGTGACCAAGGTTATAAAATTAGGATCTTAAACTACCAAATCTGGGTGAGAAAAAAAAAAGCTTCGGTGAAAGCAATATCTAAATATATCTTGAGATAACGTACGTTTTCCCACAATGTGTGTCTTTTCTCTGGGCATGTCAGATTCCTTCTGTTGTTAGTTTCCTCCCTGAGGGTTGTCGCTGTTGCCGCCAGGCGGGAAGCGGGGGCAAGGAGACACCGTGAGAAAGAAGAGGAAGAGTCTGCCCCGTGAGCTCTGAATTGGAAAGAGGGTGCCGTGGGAGGCCGACACACGCATGTGGGGAGCCTCAGGACGCTGGTGCTCAGGCTGGTGAAGGAAGCCGGCTGGGAGGAGGCCTCCCCACCTACATCTTCATCACTGGAAATCTGATGCCTTTCAGCCTTCACCTCAACACCCAGTGACCTCAGTTCCTAGCTGTCCCACTCTGTGAATTAGCATGTGGAGTCAGCGACTGAGCCTCCTGTGGTCTGGTGCTGGTTGCCTGTGCTTCTTTACCCCTCTCTCCCAGGTCTTCAGGAATGTTTGAAGATAGATACAACTTCTCTCCCACATCACGAAAGGGGTGTGGATCCTAAGGGAATCCCTTATTTCTCCCTGGCTTCTGGAGACAGACTTGGGTTTGAACCTCGGGTCCATCCCTTTTGGCCAAATAAGAAGTCTCTGGCAACACTGGTTGTTCTTGCCTTGAAGTGTGACGCAGAGCAAGTGAGTCGCCGATACACACGAGCTATCATTGGTTGCTCACCATTTTTGCCAACACTTGAATGGACCTTGGAGGGAAGAGCCGAATCAGCAGGCAGGCGGTTATCGCCTGATAGAAGGGAACAAACAAGAGACCTATGATCCTCAAAGGCCACGTTTTTGTCCCAGATGAACTTTCTAAGTGCGGAACTGGGGGGCACATGCAATTCAATGGCAGCACCGCGTGGTACTGTGATGTAATAAGAAATAGGATTTGGTCTTTATCCCCGGTCCTGGGCACAAAAGCTTCTAAAACCCTTGGAATCTCCTGAGAGATAGGGGTGAGAGGAACACTTCCGTTATTGATAATAAGCCCCCCTTCAAGCATACCTGGGTTTGTGCTGAAGAAGTAACCTTTGGGGGCCTCTTGAGAGCTTATGGATGGGAGCTAGCCACCAGAGGAACCGAGCATGTGACCACAAGTTTGGAACTTTCAGCTCCACCCCCTGACCTTCTAGGAGAGGAGCACGGCTGGGGACTGTCAGTCACAACAGCCAATGCTGTCATCAGTCACCATTCCACAAGGGAACCTCTGTAAGAAGCCTGTACTGGGTTCAGAGAGCTTCCGGGCTGGTCAGCACGTCAAGGTGATGGGAGGGTGGCATGTCCACAGAGGGTGTGAAAGCACCCCCTCCCCCGCCTCCACCTCAATACCTTGCTCTGTGCGTCTTTTCCATTTGACAGTTCATCTGTACCCTCTAGGATGTCCTTAGGATAAACTGGTGCTCGTGCTTCCCCAAGTTCTGTAAACTGTTTCAGCAAATTATCGAACCTGCGGAGGAGGGACTGGTAGGAGCCCCTGAATATACAGCTGGCGGGTCAGAAGTACGGGAGGCCCTGGACCTGCAGCTGGTGTCTGAAGTGGGGGCGTTCTTGCAGGACTGAGCCTTTAACCTATGGGGGCTGTCCTAACCCTGGAGAATGAGTTTCAGAATGGAGTTGAATTATAGAACACCCAGTTGGTATCTGAAAAGTTGGAGAATTGGTTGTTGTGGGGAAAAACAAACCCACACATTTGGTGTCAGAAGTGCTATGAATAGAACAGATAACCTGTGAACTGGATTTAGGAGTGTGACCCAGTGAGCCTGGGTTGGGGTTGGCGCGGGGCAAGGCAACCTGATTGGGTCAGAATTCTTGAGCTGCAAGCAATTGAAACAGACTCTGATGAAAGTAACTGGAAAAGGCCTTGGCTGGGAAGGTATGGAGTAGTTGTTGGGTGCTGGAGGGCCAGGCAGGGGAAGAAGAATGGATGGAGGGACTCACTAGCAGGAATGAATGGATGCTGAACTTCACCGCTCCATGGTCTTCTGTGATACCACTCTCTCCTAGGCTCAAAACCCCAGGAAGCAGAGTCTAAATGGCCAAAATTGGGTCTTATGTGCCACTGTCCTCCCAGTGGTAGGGGGCAGGGAGAACCTTGACTGATGGGCCCTCAAGACTTCTCAGAGTGGGGGGAAAGTAATTCCCTAATGGAACTCAGGGTGATTTTACCCCAAAAAAGTGGAAAGGCCAAAGCAAGAGACCTCTGGCGTGCTGATTTTAGGCTCCACTACCAAGAGAAAGTGCAGAAATACAAGGACATAGTTCCATCTTACCCTTCCCTGGCCAGGAGCAGGGCCAGGTCTGGGCAGCACACTCTCAGAGGTCTTTGACTGCTTGGGAGGTGTTCAAAAAGAGCAACTGAAGTGGTAAACATCTGGGAAACATGAGATGCAAGAAATGCTCGAAAGACTTCAGGAGACTGAATCCAAAGAAGAGAAGACTGAGCAGGCATCTAATGGCCGTTCTCAGGGGCCTGAAGGTCTTGTAGGTAGAAGAAGGATTCTGCAGTGAGTGGCTCTGAAAGGAAGAATTCAAGCCAATAAACTGATTTTAAAGGGAAACAGATTTCAGTTCAGTATATATAGGAAAGAGCTTTCAAAAAATCAGCTGCTGAAAATTAACTAAGCTGACATAAGGTAGGGAACTTTCCATCCCTGAGAAACCTTGGTTCTTTAATCAGCCAGAGCAGTAGGCACACTCCTCAGCTTGGGTTACAACACACCAGTGTGTCATGTCCTTGCTTTTGGTGATCCTGACTTAATGGTCCTCCATGAACAGACTCTCTGTTTGGCCGCATCTGCTAAAGAGCACTTGGCCCCCAAAAGGGGAGTTTTGAAGATACGGAGTTCCAATGGGTACAGTGAGAGTATGATGGGCAGAGAGGACCCAATGGAGCTCCTCCCAGTATCCTTTCTAACCACCTGCCCAGGACCACAAGGTACAAGCAGACCATGGGAGAGCCCTTCATTTAGAGCACCACTTCACCCAAGGGCCTCTTTGGGGCTGCATGACCTTACCATGCATCCTTCTTGTACCTCCCAGTGTGAATCAAGCCAACACCTGGTTTTATGATTGAACAATATTCAACAAAAATATGTTGAGTCTTTTGGGCTAACCTATTATTAGAAAGCTACAACATCAGAGCTGGAAGGACTTTAGTGATCAGTGAGATGCAGTGCTTGAATATATCCAATGACATGCTTGACAAACTGATTTGCAACCTGGTCTCGATTGTTCCTTCACATCCTCACAGCTTCCCGAAGTAGCCCACACCACTCTGGGCAGTTTTGATTGTAAAAATTCCTTCTGACTTTGGGATAAAATCTATCCACTATGTGGTTACATATGTCAAAATTCAGAATGCACAAAGCCTTTGACCAGTAATTCCACTTTTAACAATTTATGCTACAGATATAGTCCCCAGGGGCTCAAAGACATGTGTGCAAAGATATCCATTACAGCAAAGGGCTGGAAATAATTTAAATGTTTAACCAGGGGACCAATTAAACGAATTATGGAAGATCTGTTCTATGGAATATCAGGCAGCTGTTAAAAAATCAAATCATTTTCATGCACTGACAAGGAAATGTCTTACATTGCTTCTTTTGCCCTTGGCCATTTTGATTAGTGAGAAAAAGAGAGTGGATCAATAATACATATCACATTCATGGAATTGAAAAGAAGGATACACATGAATATATGTTTAGGTTTTATCTGGAAAGATGCTGGCAACTGGCTCCCTTTGGGAAAGGAAACTGTGAAGCTGGGTGTCAGGATGGAAGGGAGAGTTGTATGTGTAGATGTATATGAATATATGAATAGGTAGGTGTGTACACATATTTATATTCATATGTATATCTCTCTTTTTTCTTTGAAAGCTTTTACCATGTACAAGTATCACTTATAAAACTTCTTTAAAACTATGCCCTTTGGCAACAAGAGCAAAAATAGACACATGGGACCATATCCAACTTAAAAATATCTGTGCATTGAAGGAAACAATCATCAGGGTGAAAAAGCAACCTACTGAGTGGAAGAAAATGTTTGAACATCGTACATGTGGCAAGAGATTAATATCCAGAATATATAAGCAACTTCTATAAATTAACAATAAAAAACAAAATAAATGACTGAAAACAAAAACAAAAAAGCCAACTGGCCCAATTAAAAACTGGGCAAAGGACTTGAATAGGCAATTCTCCAAAGAAGATATACAAATGATCAGCAAGCATATGAAAAGATGCTCACCTTCACTAATCATCAGAGAAACACAAAGCAAAACCACAATGAGATATCACCTGACAGCCATGAAGATGACCACTATCAAAAGAACATATGATAACAAATGTTGGTGAGGGTATGGAGAAATTGGAACCTTTGTGCACTGTTGGTGGTTGAATGTAAACTGGTGCAGCCAATGTGGAAAACAGTATGGAGATTCTTAGAAAAATTAAAAAGAAATTGACCACATGATCCAGCAATCTCACTTCTGGGTATATTTCCAAAAGTCTCCAAAGCAGGATTTTGAAGAGATAGTTGCATATCTTTGTTCACTGCATTGTAATTGACAATAACCAATAAGTGGGAGCAACCCAAGTGTCGATTAACAGATGACTAGTTAAAGAAAATGTGGTACACAAAGGCAATGACATGTTATGCAGCCTTAAAAAAAAGAAATTCTATTATAGGCTACAGTGTGGATGAACCTTAAGTATAATATGCTAAGTGAAATAGTCACGGAAGGACATAAATTGTGTGATTCCAAATTCACACGAAGTATCCAAAGCATTGAAAATCATAGAGATAGAAATTAGAATGGTGGTTGGCAGGGGATGGGGAGGAGGAATTTGTGTATAACGGGTATAGAGTTTCAGCTTTGCAAGATGAAAAAATTCTAGAGATATGGTGTACAATAATGTGGATATACTTAACAACACTAAATTGACTTAAAAATGTTTTTTTTAAAAAAAAAACCTGACCTCTTAAATCCTAGCACAGGGCCCACCTGGTTATACCTCTTAAAGCTGTACAGAACACGTTAATCTTTTTTTCTACAACAGAATGCATTTGAAGACTTTGACCATGGCCTCTTAAACTGGCCGCCTCTTCTCCACGTCAAACATCTGGGGAGGGGAGGATAGCTAGTGGGTGAAGATGGGGAGGGAACTGAGGCCGAGTGTGCAGAGGCAAGCTTGTGCACCTGTACAGTATTCTCTATATACAGTCATGAATTTGCTAGAATAGAGAAGGACCAACATCCCTTAAACTGAAACAGCTACTTTTACACTTTTTAAAGCATTTTGCAAACTGGATTAAATTTGCTACTCACCACAACCCTTTGAGGGAGGCAATCGACAGCTATTTTTCTCATTTCAGGAAGCCATGGCATAGGCCAGAGATATTCAAGACTTCATTCCAGTCTTCTGTGTCCTTACTGGGTGGACCCTTTCCACTCTGCTTCCTGCCTGGGATTTCACATAAAAACAAAAAACCAAACAAACAAGCAAAACCAAAACCAAAGATATCATTTGCTAAATTGTCCCACCTTATGATTTTGAAAGGTTGAGAATGCTTTCTATAGAGATAAATGACACTAACTCAATGATCCTCAGGTCACAATGCACATCCCTAAGTAACGGAGCCTTTTCCGGGGTGCCCTGGGATCAGGCCCTCCGAGAGTCTGGAGAGCTGGGGAGCCTCTCCCTTGACTCCACTAGTGAGACCCGAGCCTACCTCTGCCAAAGGGTAAGAGACCAGTTAAATTTCCTGCTCTGGGCAAAGAGAAGCCTCCTCCCCATGGCTTCATCAGAGAAGCCAGACCACAGGCCCACACAGAGTCCATGGGATGCCTGTCCTGCAGGGATGGAAACCAAGAGGTGGTCCAGGCAGAGGAAAAGAGGGCCTCTAGCGGCCAGGATCAAAGAGTGTGGACATCCAGAGGCCTCCAGTGAGCAGGGCTGTACGCATCACCCAGCCCAGGCTGCGCCGGCCCGTCTGCACGTGGCCTTGAGGCTGCATGTCCGTTTCTAGTAACTTTATTTCTCCCTTTGGGTTGCTCTGCTTGGCCATCTATCTAATTGCATCAGGATAAACAAGTTAGAGGAGCAGAATGAAGAGGCCAAGAGGAAAATGTCCTTGCAGACTAGAGTAGGGAGAGAGACAAGGGCGTCTCTTCTTGCACACAGGAAAGGACATTTCCTGGGAAAGACACTCCCTGGTGTTCTAACTCGGCAAGCTCCGGCTAGGAAAATAAGGAGGCAGGGAGAGGAAGGTGGAGGATTTTCTGGCGGAAGTCGTCTCTCTGGCCCCTCACTGACAGATCCAGTTGCAGGGAGTGGTATTTAAAATATTTAACAGGCGGGCCTGACCCATCAGAACCTGGCCTCCAGCGCCAGCTCCTGGAGGCCCCCTGCTGGGCCATCTGTTCCCCCTTTGGTAGCCGGATGCTGGGAGGTGTGGGGCGCCCAGGGGAGGGGCCGGGGCTGTGGCTGTTGACCAACCGGCGTAGAAGTGTTTCCACGCGGACACGTGGTGTGGCTGTGACATTTCACAGCGGCCGCTTTTGGGTCCTGGTGGGGTGGGGAGAAGGGCCAGGGGTCCTGCTCGCCTCTCCCACGCCTCGTTCTTATCCTTGCTCGCACCCAGCTCTCTGGCGACCTGCAGAGGTTCGCGTTCCCGGTGCAGAACCGGGCCGCGCCTGGATGTCGCGGATACAGCTGGGCGCCCTTTTGCCTGCAGCAGGTCATGAGCAGGTCTGATCTCGGAGGAGCCCGCAGCTCTCGCTCTGCCCGGAGGCATTTTCTCTTGCTCTCTCACCCCCTCCTTGCAGGATGCCGAGCGGCTGGAGCGCACCGGTGGAACGGATGCCGCATCTCCTCAGGAATCCGGGGCTCTTCCTTTGTGAAGAGGAGGGGCCCGGGCTCCCAGAACCGCTGACAGATGTCTGCGGAAAAGGGCCTGCACACCTGCCAAACCGCCAGCTTCCCCTCTCATTCTCAAGGGCTCTGGGTAACATGAGCATATGAAAAATGTGTCGTGTGCGCTGCGGTTTCCACTTTCCCCCAAGACCAGCTATCTAATCTCCTGGGAGTGAAAAACCAGGCAGCTGAGGCTCCTAAGATGGGAGGCAACATACAAGCTGTCCAGCAGCCTCGCTGCTTAAGGCCAGCGCGGGACAGCAGGTGGGGATGGGTTTGGAAGTTCAGAGTCTGGAAACTTCTGTTTCGGGGAGGTTTGAAATGGAGCGTTTCATTTTCTTATTTTTATTTCTATGCATAATACCTTTTACTTTAGTATGTACATTACGGTTTTAAAATTCACATATTTACAAGGCTTGTTAAAAAATCACAACCCAATAGCCCTTTGCCCCACCCATTCTTGCCTCCAGTTACGGATTCCCAAAGACAACTACCGTCTGTGATTTTAGTTGTACTTCTGGTGTTTGCACCAATCATTCCAAATAATATGTTTCTAAAGCTGTATCTTTGCTGTTAGTTTTGGAAATCCTCAAGTGACTTACTA
This sequence comes from Smutsia gigantea, assembly GCA_032199065.1. NCBI lineage: Eukaryota > Metazoa > Chordata > Mammalia > Pholidota > Manidae > Smutsia > Smutsia gigantea. The sequence goes on from JAVSCE010006751.1 coordinate 43,411, forward strand.
CTGTGGAAGATGAGGGTTTAGTGTTTTCTTCCTTCCCCCACTGGACAGGTATTCACATTTCTCCCTTGCTTCCCGAGAGAGTTCCTGTATTTCTTTCCATCTTAGATGTCATCCATTATAAGGACCATTATTTATGAATCACTATAAAAGAACAAAATTGCTCCCAATTAAACTGTGATCCAGTACTTTCTGATCGCACTGACTACAACATGCGGTCTGATTTTCAAGATATTAAAATGTGAAAAAAATGTGCATTTTAGAATATTAAGAGTTGTGAATTTTATGATTATGAATATCAAGAATATGAATATTATGAATCACAATTTCTGACTACATCATTGATCAATACTTGCATTATTTTGAGTATGTCAATACTATTCACGGTACAATCACATTTCTGTGCTTGTACACCTTCCCCACCTCACTCCTCCTCCAAATAACCTCCTTGTCTATTTAATTGTGTAGTGTTTTTTAGTATTTATGAGTAATTCATTGCCAAGCTCTCCTTTATGTGATGAACACATTGCTAATGTCTCAGTCGTGTTTCCCTCCCTGTGGGGAACCTTCTCTTGCAGCTGTCTTCTCCAAACTCAGGGCTGGTTCCTCCTTGGCCCTGTGCTGTTACCATCTCAGAGCTTCCCTTCTGCATCATGCTGGGAATTCTCTTTCTTTTCCTCCTGTGCTGGAACTGCTATTCCCTGGAGCTCCTATCTTCTTTCTTGGTTAATTCTTTGTTTTGTTGGAGCCTATCCTCCAGTAGCTTCTGGAGAAAGGGCTTAGATTTAAAGACCTTGTAAATGTCTTTATGCTACTTACAGTTGATAGTTTGTCTGGATATAGACTTCAACTCTGAAAATAATTTTGAATCTTCATGTTAGAGGCCTCCGTCCAATGTCTGATGACTTACTGCTGGCCCTGAAGGGATGTGTGCACAGGCAAAGCTTACCAGTGGGCCGCCTGGAGATTCTGCAGTAATCTGAACCCTGCGAAGTCAGTCTCTGTTTTTTTTCTTGGACTGGTCAGCTTCCCTAGAAATGAATCATTTGATCTTCTGCCTGCAAGGTGATGGCCTCACTGCCAGCGTTCTAGAAGCTAAGAGGGTGCAGGGAACTGCAGGACCTTACAATCCAAAATGCACACTGTCATTTAATCTGTCTCACCAGTGTGTCACATGCCACCTCTCAGTTGTGCCTACTGTCCAGATGTCCTCCCATTCAACCTTTCCTCCCAGGGCTGGGCAGGGATAGATAGTGGCCTGGATGAACAGGTGTGGGAAGAAATGTGAGGAGTCTCATCGCTCCTTGCACGAATTTCCAACACATTTGTTTTCAGCACACCTGCACCCATGTTCTGCACACCGGGAACCCATCTTTGTTTCTTTTTGAGTTTCTGTGGTGTAGCTGGTTTGCTTCTAACACACTTCCCTCCCCATGGGCTAGGTTTGGCTTTATCGTCTCAGCTAAATTAATTATCCTTTATTCATCTACCTTTTTAGTTTCAGGAATATTGTTGACATTTTTTTTTTGGTCTGCTGCTGTCTCCATTCCTGTTCTTTCTTTGTCCTGATGGGTTTAGACAGGGTGTGCTCTGAGTGTGTGACAACTGGCTCTTGGGGAAAGGGGGAGTACTGATTTGCAGCAATCTAATTTCTGTGGTGTAAATACTCCTTGTTGGTAGCCATAGGGCACAAAAACAACGACTCCATTTTGTTTTAAAGACTCCATCTTGTTGTTTACTTCTTGTTGATCATTTTCGCGCCACATTTTCCCACCAATTGTTCTCACTCTGGTCCGCCTCTAATGTCAGAGGCAACTGCGCGTGCGCACAACTCGGTGCGTGATTGGACTTTGTAGGTTGCTTCATTAGCATAACGGGCAGCCAATCAGAAGAGACCACACCCTGTACTGTCTATATATTCTCTGCCCCAACCTGTGATAAACGAGACTTGATCAGAAATCCTGTCTTTTCTGTGTTTTCTCTGTCTTGTGTCTCTCATTTGGGCACCCCCTCCTTAGGTCCCAGTTGGTGAACCCCGTGGCTGGGGGTTTTAAGTTCGCAGACCTGCGGGCCAGGTCAACTCCTATTGTGGCTAATTTCAAGCTACCCAAAGGGCATCACTTAATATGCAGATGGGAAGAAATGCGAAGTAGCACATCACTATATATTTTCACCATACAGATATAATAAACATAAACACTAGGCATAACCTTCAGAGAATACATAATTGTGAAATTATGATGACATGATTAGTATTGAGAATTTATTAGCTTTGTTTTTAATAAAATTTTTTAAGTTAAATAAAGTGGGAGAAACCTGTTTATTGCTTACAAGCAGTCATGCACTTCTCCCCCGTGTCTTTCATGACCTGGCTGTAAAAACGGACCCCACCAAACCTCTCTGGTCCAGATATACCCTTGCTCCCCCCAACCCTTGTAATCACCTATTGATATGGAGATGGACTACTTCTCTCCACCCTTTGAAAACACCTATTGATACAGAGACACATTAAGGCCAGGCGAGAGATTCTGGAAATACTGCAATTTTACCCACAATAAATAAAATAAATTGATTCAGGTCTTGGTTGAATCCTGCCCCGTTTATGAAATAAGAAGGGATACAAGATATACAGATGAGATACGGTAATCCTGCTTTCAGGTTCCCAGGGACCTACAGCCTCTGAGGGACAAGGAAGGCTTGCCAAAGAGGCATTTGAGCCGGCTGTTAAAGGACAGGCAGGAAAAGCATGAAGGTGGAGAGACACAAGGTTCACTAGGAGAACACTATGCTCCCTTAAGGGCACTTGAAAGGATGTTCTGGTTGACACCCCCACATCCACACACACAGAGGGCAGGGTTTCATGTCAGTTCTCCTCTATCCTCTCAAGTGAGCAGATCAGTTGGGACTGAGTACTCAATACCAGATGCTTACAGAAGGAAAAGGGGCTCATAGAAAAGGTCCCAGGGAGAGAAGGACGTAGCACCAGCCACCATTCGCCGCTCTTCCCATAGTCGGCTTTGAGCAAGTTCCTTCTGCAGTTGGGACATCCCCCTGGGGTGGTGCGATAGAATGAGTCATAAGAAATAGTTATTTGGTCATATGACCAAATATACACTTCCCGGGTATACTTGATCTTCACCCACAGTAGCGGAAAACACTGCAGTCTTAAAGGTGAGATGGGTGTTTTGTCATGTTAATAAGACACTTTTGGACCCCACCCAAGGGCAGGGGCTGGAGGCTGAATCAGCCAATGGCCAATAATTTAGTCAATTGTGACTGTGCAATGAAGCCCTCACAAAAACCCCTGAGAAGGGCTGATTGCTCTCTGCTCTCTGGGACACTGCTTCTCTGTCCAAGAGAGCTTCCACACTTGGGAAACCAGAACACCTCCATGTGCCACCAAGCCAGGCCCCAAGCTCCACGTGGATAGAAGCTCCTTTATTTGGGACCTCGCCCTAGGCGTCTCTTCATCTGGCTGTTAACTTGTCTCCCTTCTGGTATCCTTTATTAAACTGATAAATGTAAACGCTTTTCTGAGTTCTGTGAGCTGCTCTAGCAAATCAATCGAACCTAAGGGGGGAGGCCGTGGGAACCTCCAATCTGTAACGGGTAGGTCAGAAGCCCAGGTTAACTGCCTGGGGCTTGGGGCCAGCGTCTGGAGTTGGGGGTGGAGGGCAGTCGTGTAGGACAGATCCCTTAACCTGGGGAATCTGATGCTGTGTCCGGGCAGAAGGCATCAAAATTGAGTTCTTGGACACCTTGCTGTGTTCGAGAATTGCTTGGTGTTGTGTGTGGGAGAAGAACACCCCTCTGCTGCGGGCCATTGTGGCCTCCAAGGGACATTTGGCGATGTCTGGAGACTCTCTTGGTTGTCACAACCTTGAAGGGGAGAGGTTGCTACTGGCATCCTGTGGGCAGAGGCCAGGGATACAGCTAAAAACCCTACAATGAGCAGGACAGCCCCCCACACCAAAGACTGATCACCCCAAGTATCAACAGTGCCAAAGTGGAGAAACTTTCTCTTGCACAGAGACAAAAAACTCAGTAGTACCAAGCTTTAAAAGATTGTTATGGTTTGGCCAGCAAACTATCACGAGGTCTTTGTTCTGTAATTCATCAATAAATTAGTGCTTGCTCTCTTTTCCCCAGCTTCTCTATGGGGAGGTTGCAGAGGTAGATTAGGGGCCAATGGGGTTGAGAGATGGGGTCACACAGTGCAAAGTACCCAAGTTTTGGAGTCAGATCTGAGCTGATACTCCAGCCTTCACTGCTTTAGCTGTGTGCCTTCCGTTAAGTGACTTACCCTCTCTGAGCCTGTTTTCTCATCTGTAAACAAGGATAACTCCTACCTACCTAGGTCCAGGCACTCAGTTATTGATATGACTTCATCCTGAGGGGTTGGGGAGCCATCAGAGGACATCGTGTGAGCATGGGGGAGGCATGTCAACTTTGAATGGTCCCTGGGCAGCCTGGAAGGGAGACTGTGTACCCTCACACTGTGTTTAATTCCCTCCAGGCAAGTCCGGAAGTCTTCAAGTCTAGCTGGAATCTCTCCTTCCTAACCTCAACTCTCCCTTTTGTTTAGTTAGATGCCTAGCACGTTATTGCCCCCACAGCGGTCTAAACTGCCAGGAAACAGATTGTGGCTGTAATTTGCATTTCAGTCTCCCTGCTGTGAGTCTGTTTCCTCCTTTTTGCCTGGGGGTGGGGACTGAGGCTGTTAAAGGCTTTGGGGTTGCCAGGCCAAAAGCAGAGGTTGCCAGGCACGAAAAGACATTTCCCGGCCAGGGCTTTTGTTTAACACGGCCAGGCTCTAGGAGACGCAGATCTGGGTTATTCTGGAGCTCAGGGCTCCCAGGCTCTTGAGGGGCAGACATGGGCCCATCAGAGAAGGCTTGAAGAGTGAAGAGATGGGCACGTGAGGGCTGAGAGTGGTGGTTTGGGAGCAAAAGACCACTGTGGCAAAGCCAAGCAGATCATGAGGATAGCTCAAAGCTGACTGAAGATCAGAGTTCTCCCCTGAATGCTCTAGACTATAGATAAACTAGACAAGGACAAACTCAGGAATTACATACACAGTGCTTCAGAGAGGTGGGGGCATTATACAAAATTAAATTATGTAAATGAAGTGTATTTAAAGGTAATAATATTCCAAGTGCCTCACTTCCTAATTATTTTACTACATTTTGCTATTATCTATGCTCTTGGGGTTATTCTCATCTGTATGGTGGAAATACTATATCATGATCCTCTGCAGGTCACCTCTTCCTGGCAACACCTTCAGTAACATCGCATCAGTAGCTTGGAATTGGTGATAGTGGGAGTATTTATACCATGGAAATTGGCAAACGCTACAAATCAAATCTCTCCCTTGCACCACCCTCCTCAGATCGTTTGTAAACATTTACCAGCACACAACTGGGTAGAGGATTCTCAAAATATGACTGATTGAATTTCCCACCAGCCTGGCTGGCAGGGGGGATTTGGAGCAGATAACCTATTAAGAGAGAAATAAGTAAATATGACATGTCTTACATCTAACGATTGTGGATAAAATGCATACTTGCTACAAATACCTAGTCCATATACACTTGGGGGCTCATTTTCCCCTCCTCCCTTAAAGACAGGAGTGCACACCCACTCACAAAGCACCCTCCAGCATACCACGAAAACGCACCTTCTGGATGAAATAAGACCAGAAGCCCCATGAGGGGAGGGACTTTGTTCACTGCTTCAGCACATCTTCAGACCCTTTCTCAAGCTCCACAACTCGCCCAGTTTCCTTGGCTTCTCAGTCAGGGTAGTTGAAGCCATGCTGTGGGTGACGGGTGTACAGGAGGGATGATGGGAGCACCAGCCAGAAGCCAAAGGTTGCCTCTTCTTAAGCACATGGATCCTCTGGGAGCAGGGAAGGTAGTGTCAGTGGAGGGCAATTCCTCCCCAGGAGACAGTTGGCAATGTCCAGAGGCATTTTTCATTGTCACAGCTCAGGGGAAGGCTGCCACTGGCATTTGGGCAGGCAGAGGCCAGGGATGCTGCTGGAGAACCTCCAGTGCGCAGGACAGCGCCCCCTGCGCCCCCACCCCCCATCAGAGGATTATCATGCCCCAAACAGCAGCAGTGCTGAGGCTGAGACACCCTGGGGTTGGGGCACAGTGGGAGAAACTCAGCCTAGGCCAGGTCTGCTTGCGGTTAGCTAGAGCTCCCTCACCCCCCATAACACCGGCCTCGTGGGAGCCTTTCAGGCACCTTCTGTGTCCCCCTGCTTCTTTAGTCTGCCTGTGGTGCTGCGCCCGTTTATCTCTATTTATCTCTTGGTTTCTTCTCACTCTCCATCGTGTCGTCTGCTCTGGCTGGATCCCTGTGTTCTGACACATGAGACAAGCCTTTGGCATTCGGACTCCCTGGGCCGACACTAATCACTCCAGCTGTCTCTGCCTGGGAGCGGGGCCAGGAGACTGGCAAAGGGGGAGAGTGCAAAGATGGAGGTCTAAAGGTGCCACGAGCATCCTGTCTTTGCCCCTCGGGCCCTGCTGCCTGCCTCCCAGAGGCCTGGAGCTCCACCTCCTCCCCACCCCGAGGGCCTGGGCCCTAAGTCAGCCTGCCTAAGTGCCCTTGCCCTGCCCACTGACCCCCTTCCTCCTCACCCTACCCCCAGCTCCTTAAATTCCTTCTCTAGGCTAGTCCAGCAGCTGCTACTAAACAGCTGGGATTGGGCAGCTCCTCATCCCTGGTCCTCTGAGCAGTAAGGGACACCAGGCGCATGACTTTGGCTGAGCCCAGTACCCTCTGTCCAGTGGCCTTCACCCTGGTCCTAGTTTCCAGGACCCAGATCCCAGCACTCAGAGCCAGGATGTGTTACCCTGAGCTGGGAACCCAGTGTTCAGCAACCGCAGTGCCCATTTCCGGGGCCCAGGGCCCAGGCCCCAGCCCTCAGTGCCTGGCCAGAGCTGCCTCCCCTGCACCTCTGCTCACTTCACCTGGCAGACCCCGGGGCTTGGCCTGCTATGTGCTAGGCCAGCAGGGCCCAGTGTGTAAGGATAGGGATCTTGCTGAAAACTCTGGTGGCAGTTTTAATAACAAATTTGAATGGTTTTTAAAGTAAAAGTCATTCACATGAAAATTTAAAATAAAAATCAGGGAAAGGAACAGCAGTATGGGCAGAGGGAGGAAAAAGGCCAGGGGATAGGTTTGCCAGATAAAAAAACAGATGCCCAGTTAAATTTGAGTTTCAGGTAACAGAGACTTTTTTAATATAGGTATGTCCCATGTCCTATTTGGAACGTACAATACTAAAAAATTATTCATTGCTTATTTGAAATTCCATTTTGGCAGGGCCCATATTTTTATCTCAACCTGGCTTCCCACTAGGGGATAAGCCTTCCCCCTCTCGTCACCCAGGTTATCTTTCTGTAGCTTTAGGTGGGGAAGCTGAGTGTTTCTATCACTGTTCACTTTTGGGTAAAGAGAACTTCAGGAGATCCTATTTTTTAAATTTATATTTTTATATACCTTTTTATTTTCTTTAAGGAATCAGCATTAGTTACAATACAAAAAAAAATCAGATGTTATAGACACTATATCTTGCCTAGATTGTTGCAATGCACCCCTTTTGTCCACTCTTTAAAATGATTTTTGACTAATTAATACAGTCACATGCTTCACAATTCCATAGGCACAAAAGAACATGCATTGAAATGTTTCTCCCACCCCTGTCCCTCAGCCACCAGTTCTCTTTCCCACTTCTCTCTGTTTCCTTCCAGAGACCTCCTATTGCCACAGCTTCATAATTATCTTTGGCCTCCAGTCTTGCCCACCTGCCTCCTTACAGTGGCCAGCTGGTATTTCACCTCCAGTCATGTTACTTCCCAACTAAAAACCCTTCTGTGCTTTTCCAAGCCATGGGAGAAAAAACAAACTTCCCAGCTAACCAGGATACAAGGCACTTGGTGCCTGGTTCCCGTCCAGCTTTCAGGACACTTGGCAACATCCTTGAGTATTTCACATGACACCACAGAAACATGACCTGCCTATTAGTCTCCCTCACTCACCCATGTGTTCTGGATTCCATGCTCTTGATCATGTTTCTCTCTGTCAGACATTTATTGCACACAGACAGCATTTATTGTGTGCCAGGCACTTGGGGGTAGGAAGGATGCAGTGGAGAACAAAACTGAAATGCCCCTGCTCTTGTGATTCAGGTTCTGGCAGAGGAGATTTAATAGACATTGTCTTGCCAATGAGTTTCAGCCCCAGGCAAGTTCACTATGGATTCAATGTGACCAAAGAAATGACAGTAGAATGTTCTTGGGATGAAAGTGTTTATACTCAGCTTTATTTCCACTGTGGCAGTTCAATCACTAGAATCCCAACCACTCAGAGCGAGTCTGCATGCAGCAAGCAGGTCTCTGCCTCTGGGCCTCTCTGCCCCCACAGCTGTCTCAGTCTGTCCTCAGCACTGCCACCACTCCAGCTTCTGCTCTGCTCTCCTGCAGCCTTGCAGCCGTGCCACCATGTCACCCAGATCACTGGGCAGGGCTCTTTATATAGAGCCAATAATTACGCATTGCCCACACATATGTAGTGAGCTAGCCAACGAGGGCCAGGTTAGAATCCTGGCCACAGGAACCTTCATTTTATCCGCAGATATATAGTTAATAGTTACAGTTAACCATTTGTTGGGGTGGAGTGGGGGGCAGGTACAGAGCTCTGGTTAAAAAAGGCCTCCTGGAAGAGGTGCTAAAATCTGAACAGTCATCAGCCAACCATGGGGAGGAAGGCAGGGAAGGTTCAGACAGAGGAAAGAGTTCATGCAAAGGTCCTGAGAACCTGAGAAGAGTCACAAATCCAAGGTGGTGGGAACACACAGGAGAGTGAGAGTCACAGGGTGGGAAGGCCCCAGAAAGCCCCTCTATAGAGTGTGCGTTTTATCCTGAGGGCAGCCAGAAGGCTGGAGAGGGATTTAAGCAGGGCAGTGTGTGGGCAGATTTGTGGCTATTGGGCAGAGAGTAGATTGGAGGAGAAGACCTTGCTGCTTTTCCTAGGATGGCAGAAATGATAGCAGCTTGAGCTAGTGTGAGGGCACTGGGGACGAAGCCAGAGTGACTTCCAAGCTATCCTCTGGCTTGGGAGACTGCTGAATGCTGGTGATGTTCTCTAGGACAGAGTTTCTGAGCCTAGTTTTGGAATTAACAAATTGGTGTTATTTGAAAGATATCCAAGCCAGGACATCCAGCAGACAGATATGCAGGCTATCAACTTCAGGAGAGAGCTCTGGACTGGAGACTCTTAATTGGGAGACAGAAGCATAAAGATAACAATAAAAGTGTTTTCTAATAGTTACCAAAGGGAAAGGGACTGGGGAAAATGGGCGGGAAGGGAGGGATAAGAGGGGAAAAGGGGCATTACGATTAGCAGATGTAATGTTGGGGGGGCACGGGAGGGCAGTACAACTCAGAGAAGACAAGTAGTGATTCTATAGCATCTCACTACGCTGATGGACAGTGACTGTAATGGGGTTGGTGGGGGGGACCTGATGAAGGGGTAGTTTAATAATCGTAATATTGCACATGTAATTGTAAATTAATGATAATAAAATAAATTATATTAAAAAAAAAGTGTTTTCTAGTACAGGATTAAAGATGGTGCCATGAGAGGTGAGACAGAGACCTCCTCCTAAAACCACATATAATACAAAAATATAATTAATACAACTAATCCTGAAAGAGCAACAGGAAAGAATGCTGCACCAGACTGCATAAAACAGGAGGAAAGAACAGACCCCACAGAACAGGGTAATGTACCAAAGCCATGACCCGGCGGGACCCAAGCCCTTCTCTCACTCCAACTCACTGGCAGGAGGAAGAGAAACAGAGCAGGGAGGGAGTGGAGATATGAGACTGCTGAACACCTAGTCCTGGAGACCTGCTCTGGGAGCATGAAACTACATTGCATGGTGCTCTGGTGATCAGTGGGGTTGGAAAGCTAAGACAGGCAGAATACCTGGACAGACTGAGATTTCACCTGCTTGTGGAATACAGGCATTCATATCCAGCTGATCTGGGCGGCCATTCTGAGAGATTTGGTAAAAGCGAGAGGACTGCTAAAGGGCCATGGATTTCACAGAGCTTACTGATCACGAGAAAGGACAGCTACACAAAATTGTCTGGGTGCACTCTGCCCAGCAGGTTGGGAACTTTCACAATCTTCAGGCACTCCATCCCCTTGGCTGGCTATGCAGCTCCAAGGCCCCTCACCGTGCTATGTAGCCTGCTGCGCCTTCCTCCTAGGCAGCCCATACCTGGCTTGCAAACTGGCAAACCCTGTCCTGGTGTCAGGCCAGCTAGTGGGAAACCCACCGACAGAAGCTACAAACGCAAAGCATAGAGGCTTATATCTTTGTGCTTGGCCACTGGTCCTGGCAGTGGAGACAGGCATAGCAGCTGGGAAGCAGGAAACAGCTCTTTCCTCCCCCCAGCACCAACATCGCTCCACTATGACCCCTGACATTGCTTCAGGGGCTAAGCAGCCCCAGAGAGCAGAGCTTCTGGGCACTAGAGGGCTCCATATACAAATATGAAATGCCAAAGGAACCTGGTTCAAAGTAAAATTATGAATACAGCACCTGAGAAAGATTCAAATGAATCTACCTCATGAATCTTCCTGAAAGGGATTTCAAAAGTAAAATCACAAACATGCTCATGGAGGTACAGAAAAATATTCAAGAACTCAGGAATGAATTCCAGTCGGAGAGATCCAATCATTACCGGACACAGTATCAGAATGAAACATACAATGGAAAGTTTTAAAAGCAGATTAGATACAGTGGAGGAGATGATAAATGATATAGAAATTAGAGAAGATGAATACAAAGAAGCTGAGGCACAGAGAAAAAAGGATCTCTAAGAATGAAAGAATATTGAGAGAACTGTGTGACCAATCCAAACCGAAAAATATTCACATTATAGGGATAGCAGAAGAAGAAGAAGAGAGAAAAAGGGATAGAAAGTGTCTTTGAGGAGGTAATTGCTGAAAACGTCCCCAATTTGGAGAAGGAGATAGTCTCAGGCCATGGAGGTGCACAGATCTCCCAACACAAGGGACCCAAAGAAGACAACACCAAGACATATAGTAATTAAAATGGCAAAGATCAAGGATAAGGACAGACTAGTAAAAGCAGCCAGAGAGAGAAATAACATCACATACAAAGGAAAGCCCATGAGGCTATCATCAGACTTCTCAACAGAAACCTTACAGGCCAGAAGGGAGTGGCATGATGTATTTAATTCAATGAAGCAGAAGGGCCTTGAATCAAGATTGCTTTATCAGGGAAGATTATCATTTAAATTTGAAGGAGGGATTAAACAATTTCCAGATAAGCAAAAGCTGAGAGAATTTACCTCCCACAAACCATCTCTACAGTGTATTTTGAAGGGACTGCTATAGATGGAAGTGTTCCTGAGGTTTAATAGCTGTCACCAGAGGTAATAAAACCACAGTAAAGAAAGTAGAACAGCTAATTACTAAGCAAATGCAAAATTAAAATAACCATCCCCAAAGTCAATCAAGGGATAGACAAAGAGTACAGAATATGATGCCTAATATATAAGGAATGGAGGAGGAAGAAAAAGGAGGAGAAAAAAAAAGAACCTTTAGATTGTGTTTGTAATAGCATAATAAGTGAGTTAAGTTAGATTCTTAAATAGTAAGGAAGTTAACCTTGAACCTTTGGTAACCACGAATCTGAAGCCTGCTATGCCAGCAAGTACGTACCTATCCATAATCACCCTAAGTGTAAGTGCACTGAATGCACTAATCAAAAGACACAGAATCACTGAATGGATTTTAAAAAAAGACCCATGTATATGCTGCCTACAAGAGACTCACTTTAAATCTAAAGACATACAGAGACTAAAAGTGAAGGGATGGAAAAAGATATTTCATGCAACTAATAAGGAGAAAAAAGCCGGAGTTGCAGTACTTGTATCAGACAAAATAGACTTCAAAACAAAGAAAGTCACAAGAGACAAAGAAGGACATTACATAATGATAAAGGGGTCAATCCAACAGAAGATATAAACATTATAAATATCTATGCACTCAACACAGGAGTACCTATGTATATGAAACAAATACTTAAAGAATTAAAGGGAGAAATAGAATGCAATGCATTCATTCTAGGAGACGTCAACATTCCACTCACTCCAAAGGACAGATCAACCAGACAGAAAATAAGTAAGGAGACAGAGGCACTGAACAACACAATAGAACAGATGGAACTAACAGACATCTGCAGAATTCTACACCCAAAAGCAGCAGAATACACATTCTTCTCAAGTGCACATGGATCATTTTCAAGAATAGATTATATACAAGGCCACAAAATGAGACAAGTGACAAATGATTTCCCTCATTTGTGGAGTATAACGACAAAGCAAAACTGAAGGAACAAAATAGCAGCAGACTCAGAGACTCCAAGAAGGAACTAGTGGTTACCAAAGGGGAGGGGTGTGGGAAGGCAGGTGGGGAGGGAGGGAGAAGAGGATTGAGTGGTAATATGTTTAGCACACATGGTGTGGGTGGTCATTGGGAAAACAGTGTAGCACAGAGAAGGCAAATAGTGTGTCTGTGGCATTTTACTGCACTGAAGGACAGTGACTGCATTGGGGTATGGGTGGGGACTTGATAATATGGGTAAATATAGTAAGCATGTTGTTTTTTCATGTAAAAACCTTCATAAGAGTGTATATCAATAATACCTTAATAAAAAAATTGTCATCCAAAAATTAACTTGAAAGGCATTAAGAAACTAAAGGTAAGAGCTAAAACTGTAAACTCTTGTAAGAAAACATCAGGGCATAGCTTCATGACATTGGATCTGGCAATGATTTCTTGTATATGATACCAGAAGCCCAGGCTTCATCACAAACACTCATGCATCAGACACTATCCACAGGCAGAAAAGGCAGCCCATAGAATGGGAGAAATCTGCTAAGTGATGAATATCTAGACAACAAAAAGAACTCCTAAAACTCAACAACAAAAAATAGTTAATAAATGGACAAAGGACTTGAGTAGACATTGTTCCAAAGAAGATATGCTGGTGGCCAATAAGCACATGAAAAGATGCTAGGTATCACTAATCATTAGGGAAATGCAAATCAAAATCACAAGATACCACTTCACACACAGCAGGATGACTATGAAAAAAGCAAAAAAAAAAAACCAAAATAAAACAATGTTGGCAAGGATGTGGAGAAATTGGAACACTTAGGCAATGCTGGTGGAATGAAATATGGTACAGCCAGTATGGAAACAGTGTGGCAGCTTCTCACAAAAAATTAAACACAGAAGTGCCACATGATCCAGCAATTCCATGTCTGGGTATATACCCAAAAGAATTGAAAGTAGGGACTTGATCTTTGTATAATCATTTTCATAGCAGCAGCATTATTCACAGTAGCCTAAGGTGGAAAAAATCCAAATGTCCACCAACAGATGAATGGATAACAAAATGTGGTAGATACATACAATGGGATATTACTCAGCCTTAAGAGGCATGGAATTCTGACACATTACAACATGGATGAACTTTGAAGACATTATACTAAGTGAAATAATCCAGTTATAAAAGGACACACATTATATGATTCCACTTACATGAGGTTCCTAGAGTAGTAAAATTCATAGAGAAAGAAGGTAGAATGGTGGTTCCCAGGGCCTGAGTGGAGGTGGGGTGGGAAGTTAGTGTTTACTGAGTACTAATTTTCAGTTTGGGAAGATTGAAAAGTTCTAGAGATGAATGTGAATGGTAATGATGGCTGCACAACAGTGTGAATGTACTTAATGTCACAGAACTATGCTTAAAAATGGTAAATTGTGAAACTTCCGGGAAGATGGCGGTGTGAGCAGGGCGGCAGAAATCTCCTCCCAACACTATATTTATCTACGAAAACACAGAAAATACATCTATTCCTAAAAGAGAGACGAGAATACACAGGAAAGCGCACAGCGTGCAGCTACACCCGAGAGGACTCGGCACCCCAAGAGGCGGGTAAGATACGGAGCCGCGACCCGGCGGGACCCGAGCCCTCCCCCACCCCAGCGCACCGGCGGGAGGAGAGGATTCAGAGCCGGGAGGGAGTGGAAGTGCACCCCGCGAAGTAGCCAGCCCCGGTGATCTGCGCGGGGAGCGCTGACCCACATTGCGCAGTGCAGCGGAGATTGGAGAGACAGAGGGGCAGGATCTGAGCGGGGAACGCGCCAGGGTGCTTGCAGCCGGCTCCCGGGAAGGAAAAAAAAAGTGCGCGCTTTCCTCAGCGGTCTTAAAGAGACAGGAGCCCAGCGGAGGAGCCGGATCGCCCCAGCACACTCAGCCCAGCAGGCTGGGAGTCCTGGGGAGTTTCAGACGCCTTAGCTGGCGACTGAGGAAGCGTAGCCATACTTACACTTCTCACTGAGATCAACAGCCTCCTATTCGTTCCCACCCCTGCCAGAGCGATAAAGGGCGCTGCGGAGCGGCACAGTCACAGCTGTGCAATAGTGGGGCAATAGCGCCACCTAGAGCATTCCCACAGAATCTACGTCCGGTGGGCATTTTTTTTGTTTTTTTTGTTTTGTTTTGTTTTTTGTTTTGTTTTTGTTTTTCTTTTCTTTCTTTTTTTTCTTTTTTTCTTTCTTTCTTTTTTCTTTTTTTTCTTTTTTTGTCTTTTTTTTCTCTTTTTTTTTCTTCTCTTTTTAAAGTCTTAAAGAGCCCAGCTGACATACGTGGCAACTATCAGTGACCAAATTATACAGCCATGAAAAGACAGAGGAATATGGTTCAGACCAAAATCAACCAGACAACCCCAGAGAGGGAGTCTGAAGGGATGGAAATGCACAGCCTCCCTGAAAAAGAATTTAGAATAAAAGTCATAACCATGCTGATGGACCTACAGAGAAATGTGCAAGAGCTGAGGGAGGAAGTGAGGGAACTGAGGAAAGACAATACAGAAATCAGACAAGCGATCGACGGGCTTAACAGCAGAATGGATGAGATGCGAGAGACTGTTAATGGAATAGAAAACAGAGAACAGGAGTACAGAGCAGCTGAGGCAGAGAGAGATAAAAGGATTTCTAGGAATGAAAGAATATTAAGAGAACTGTGTGACCAATCCAAACGGAACAATATTCGCATTATAGGAGTACCAGAGGAAGAAGAGAGAGAAAAAGGGATAGAAAGTGTCTTTGAAGAAATAATTGCTGAAAACTTTCCCTCGCTGGGGAAGGAAGTAGTCTCGCAGTCCACCGAAGCTCATAGATCTCCCAACACAAGGGACCCAAGGAAGACAACACCAAGACACATAATAATTAAGATGGCAAAGATCAAAGATAAAGACAGGGTATTAAAGGCAGCTAGAGAGAGAAAAAAGATCACCTACAAAGGAAAACCCATCAGACTATCATCAGACTTCTCAACAGAAACCTTACAGGCCAGAAGAGAATGGCATGATATATTTAACGTTATGAAACAGAAGGGCCTCGAACCAAGAATATTGTATCCAGCACGATTATCATTTAAATATGATGGAGGGATTAAACAATTTCCAGATAAACGAAAGTTGAGAGAGTTTGCCTCTCATAAACCACCACTACAGGATATCTTAAATGGACTGCTCTAGAGGGAAGCACACCTAAGGCTAAAAAGATGTCACCAGAGAAAAAAAAAATCATAGCAAAGAAAGCAGACCATCCAAATACCAACTAAAGGCAAAGAATAAAACACCTATTATAGAAAGAATGGAGGAGGAGGAATAAGAAGGGAGAGAAAGAAAGAAACATCAGACTGTGTTTACAATAACTTAACAAGAAAGTTAAGTTAGATTGTTAGATAGTAAAGAAGCAACCCTTGAACCCTTGGTAACCACGAATCTAAAGCCAGCAATGGCAATAAGTACATACCTATCAATAATCACCCTAAATGTAAATGGACTGAATGCACCAATCAAAAGACACAGAGTAACAGAATGGATAAAAAAGCAAGACCCATCTATATGCTGCCTACAAGAAACTCACCTCAAATCCAAAGATATACACAGACTAAAAGTGAAGGGATGGAAAAAGATATTTCATGCAAACAACAAAGAGAAAAAAGCAGGTGTTGCAGTACTTGTATCAGACAAAATAGACTTCAAAACGAAGAAAGTAGCAAAAGATAAAGAAGGACATTACATAATGATAAAGGGGTCAGTCCAACAAGAAGATATAACCATTATAAATATATATGCACCCAACACAGGAGCGCCAGCATATGTGAGACAAATACTAACAGAATTAAAGGAGGAAATAGACAGCAATGCATTCATCTTAGGAGACTTCAACACACCACTCACTCCAGAGGACAGATCAACCAGACAGAAAATAAGTAAAGACACAGAGGCACTGAACAACACACTAGAACAGATGGACCTAACAGACATCTACAGAACTCTACACCCAAAAGCAACAGGATACACATTCTTCTCAAGTGCACATGGAACATTTTCCAGAATAGACCACATACTAGGCCACAAAAAGAACCTCAGTAATTTCAAAAATATTGAAATCCTACCAACCAACTTCTCAGATCACCAAGGTATAAAACTAGAAATAAATTTTAGAAAGAAATCAAAAAGGCTCACAAATACATGGAGACTTAACAACACTCTCCTAATTAATCAATGGGTTAACGACCAAATCAAAACAGAAATCAAAGAATATATGGAGACTAATGACAACAACAACACAAAGCCACAACTTCTGTGGGACGCAGCAAAGGCAGTTCTAAGAGGAAAGTATATTGCAATCCAGGCCTATTTAAAGAAGGAAGAACATTCCCAAATGAATAGTCTAAAGACACAATTACTGAAATTGGAAAAAGAAGAACAAATGAGGCCCAAAGTCACCAGAAGGAGGGACATAATAAAGATTAGAGAAGAAATAAATAAAATTGAGAAGAATAAAACAATAGAAAAAATCAATAAAACCAAGAGCTGGTTCTTTGAAAAAATAAACAAAATAGATAAACCCCTAGCCAGACTCATTAAGAGAAAAAGAGAATCTACACACATAAACACAATCAGAAATGAGAAAGGAAAAATCACGACGGACCCCACAGAAATACAAAGAATCATAAGAGAATATTATGAGAATCTATATGCTAACAAGCTGGAAAACATAGAAGAAATGGACAACTTCTTAGAAAAATACAACCTTCCAAGACTGACCAAGCAAGAAACAGAAAAACTAAACAGACCAATCACCAGTGACGAAATCGAATTGGTAATCAAAAAACTACCCAAGAACAAAACCCCTGGGCCTGATGGATTCACCTCTGAATTCTACCAGACATATAGAGAAGAAATAACACCGATTCTCCTTAAAGTTTTCCAAAAAATAGAAGAGGAGGGAATACTTCCAAACTCATTCTATGAAGCCAGCATCACTCTAATACCAAAACCGGGCAAAGACCTCACCAAAAAAGAAAATTACAGACCAATATCCCTGATGAACGTAGATGCA
Source organism: Smutsia gigantea (assembly GCA_032199065.1). Lineage (NCBI taxonomy): Eukaryota > Metazoa > Chordata > Mammalia > Pholidota > Manidae > Smutsia > Smutsia gigantea. Next base: position 60,946 of record JAVSCE010006751.1, read on the forward strand.
AAAATACTCAACAAAATATTAGCAAACCGAATTCAAAAATACATCAAGAGGATCATACACCATGATCAAGTGGGATTCATCCCAGGGATGCAAGGATGGTACAACATTCGAAAATCCATCAACATCATCCACCACATCAACAAAAAGAAGAACAAAAACCACATGATCATCTCCATAGATGCTGAAAAAGCATTTGACAAAATTCAGCATCCATTCCTGATTAAAACTCTCAACAAAATGGGTATAGAGGGCAAGTACCTCAACATCATAAAGGCTATATATGACAAACCCACAGCTAACATCATACTTAACGGCGAGACGCTGAAAGCTTTTCATCTAAGATCGGGAACAAGACAAGGATGCCCACTCTCTCCACTGTTATTCAACATAGTACTGGAGGTCCTAGCCACAGCAATCAGACAAAACAAAGACATACAAGGCATCCAGATTGGTAAAGAAGAAGTCAAATTGTCACTATTTGCAGATGACATGATACTGTACATAAAAAACCCTAAAGACTCCACTCCAAAACTACTAGAACTAATATCTGAATTCAGCAAAGTTGCAGGATACAAAATTAACACACAGAAATCTGTTGCTTTCCTATACACTAATGATGAACTAACAGAAAGAGAAATCAGAAAAACAATTCCATTCACAATTGCATCAAAAAGAATAAAATACCTAGGAATAAACCTAACGAAGGAAGTGAAAGACCTGTACTCTGAAAACTACAAGACACTCCTAAGAGAAATTAAAGAGGACACTAACAAATGGAAATGCATCCCATGCTCTTGGCTAGGAAGAATAAATATTGTCAAAATGGCTATACTACCTAAAGCAATCTACAGATTCAATGCAATCCCTATCAAACTACCAACAGCTTTCTTCAATGAACTGGAACAAATAATTCTAAAATTCATATGGAACCACAAAAGACCCCGAATAGCCAAAGCAATCCTGAGAAGGAGGAATAAAACAGGGGGAATTACACTCCCTGACTTCAAGCTCTACTACAAAGCCACAGTAATCAAGACAATTTGGTATTGGCACAAAAACAGACCCACAGACCAGTGGAACAGAATAGAAAATCCAAACATTAACCCAAACATATACAGTCAATTAATATTTGATAAAAGTGCCTTGGATATACAATGGGAGATGACAGCCTCTTCAGCAGCTGGTGTTGGAAAAACTGGACAGCTACATGTAAGAGAATGAAACTGGACTACTGTCTAGCCCCATACACAAAGGTAAACTCAAGGTGGATCAAAGACTTGAATGTAAGTCATGAAACCATAAAACTCTTAGAAAAAAACATAGGCAAAAGTCTCCTGGACATAAACATGAGCAACTTCTTCATGAACATATCTCCCCGGGCAAGGGAAACAAAAGCAAAAATGAACAAGTGGGACTATATCAAGCTGAAAAGCTTCTGTACAGCAAAGGACACCATCAGTAGAACAAAAAGACATCCTACAGTATGGGAGAATATATTCATAAAAAACGTATCTGATAAAGGGTTGACATCCAAAATATATAAAGAACTCATGCACCTTAACAAACAGAAAGCAAATAATCCAATTAAGAAATGGGCAGAGGACATGAATAGACACTTCTCCAAAGAAGAAATTCAGATGGCCAACAGGCACATGAAAAGATGCTCCACATCGCTAATCATCAGAGAAATGCAGATTAAAACCACAATGAGATATCACCTCACACCAGTGAGGATGGCCAACATCCAAAACACAAACAACAACAAATGTTGGCGAGGATGTGGAGAAAAGGGAACCCTCCTACACTGCTGGTGGGACTGCAAATTAGTTCAACCATTGTGGAAAGCAGTATGGAGGTTCCTCAAAAACTCAAAATAGAAATACCATTTGACCCAGGAATTCCACTCCTAGGAATTTACCCTAAGAATGCAGCAGCCCAGTTTGAAAAAGACAGATGCACCCCTATGTTTATTGCAGCACTATTTACAATAGCCAAGAAATGGAAGCAACCTAAGTGTCCATCAGTAGATGAATGGATAAAGAAGATGTGGTACATATACACAATGGAATATTATTCAGCCATAAGAAGAAAACAAATCCTACCATTTGCAACAACATGGATGGAGCTAGAGGGTATTATGCTCAGTGAAATAAGCCAAGCCGAAAAAGACAAGTATCAAATGATTTCACTCATATGTGGAGTATAAGAACAAAGAAAAAAACTGAAGGAACAAAACAGCAGCAGACTCACAGAACCCAAGAACGGACTAATAGTTACCAAAGGGAAAGGGACTGGGGAAAATGGGCGGGAAGGGAGGGATAAGAGGGAAAAAGGGGCATTACGATTAGCAGATGTAATGTTGGGGGGGCACGGGGAGGGCAGTACAACTCAGAGAAGACAAATAGTGATTCTATAGCATCTCACTACGCTGATGGACAGTGACTGTAATGGGGTTGGTGGGGGGGACCTGATGAAGGGGTAGTTTAATAATCGTAATATTGCACATGTAACTGTAAATTAATGATAATAAAATAAATTAAAAAAAAAAAGAATTACCTAGTTAATGTATTTGCATACAGGCTTCTTCGCTGATTCTTCTGGTGGAATCTAACCTCTGGGAGGTTGTGTGACTTGTCAGCCTTACTCACCGCGTGCCCCTGCTGAGAGGAGCATTTACAACCTGAGGTCACGACCAACCCACTACCCTAGGATTCTTGCACCGCGCCTGGGCTGGGCTGACCCGGAAACCCATTAACTAAGAAGTCAGGGGTTTTGAGGTGTGTTTGTGATAGAAAAGGCTGGGTGAAAGGTCTGTGGAGTTTGCTGTGGTGGACGTCAAAGGCCTTCAACTAGTCTGAGGTCATGTGTGTTTTAAGCCTTCACGTCTCAGCTTTCAAAATAGCGTGTAGCAGGACTGAGGCAGAATGTGGGACCTCATGCACCTCGCGGTGGTTTCCTTACCTAGTTCGACACCAGCAACACTTGGGGAGGTTTTGGAACTACAGATTCCAGGGCCCAGAATCAAAATCTCCAGAGATGCAGATTTATGACAAGCTTTTAGATGATTCTTATCTGGTCAAACTAAATAGACCTCTAACTTTGAACCTTTGTCTCAGCAGACTCAACCCTCATTCTGCATGCTTGTGTGGTTCCCCTCAAAGGGATTATATGTGAGGAAGATACATATTTGAAAGGAAATGTCTTTCAATGCTAATTCCAGATTGGTATGAGATTAGGATTTCCTATGATGTGAAAGGATTATATTTAAGTGACTGAAAGAATCTAGGAAAGAGGGATGAACCTAAGAAAGTGATCACAAAGAGCAAATTTCTATGGGCTTTTGAATGTAGCTATTGCTTAGGCCTTGTAAATTTCAGCTTTAAGAAAAAGAATTTATCCTGAAGTCCCAATACAGGGAATATTCACTATTTTGATACCTAACTTCAGGAAGAAAGCGATTGCCATACTGAAGTGTCCGTACTTCGGTACCCAAGAGGATGGAGGGTGGCGCACACATCACACAAGGGAAGGCTACATCTATGTGATGGCAAATGAAAAGCATGGCCAGGTAGCCTTTCCCCTTTGTGATTCTGTGGTTCCACCTTCCATCCTCTTGGATACCTAAGATGCTGATGTCCCAGGAGAAGTACATTGCCAGCTATTGAGGCAAGCCATCTGCTTGGTTGCTCAATCTCCAATTTCCCAGGAGGCTAGGTGCTTTCATCTCCAGTGTGACTTAGTTTCAACAGCACTTCTAGAACAACCAGACTTTGCAAGTTTTACTGTACCTTGAAGGCAAGCTCATTCTTCACCAACACACCCCTGTGCCCCACATTTACCTAGCTTCCCATTATTTGCTTCTCATTCCTAATGGAACACCACTGTGGGCAGGGTACTCAACTAGGGGCCTGCACTGAAAGACCTATAATGTGGAAAAAGCACCCAAAATATAGAAACACAACTCAGGTAGTAAATACACTCCTAGTCTCTATGAAAATGTCCACCCACTTGGCTGAATATTCCAAATGTTGACAATATGAAGACATATTATGTCTTCAATAGCTCACTAACAGAACTATACATATTTCCATCAGGAATGTATAGAGTTAGAGCATTAATGAAATTAACACATTAAAGATAATGAAAGAAAACAAAAGGGTTTTGTTCTGAACCATCGCAACCCTATCCAATAACAACCTAAGGAGCCACATGCTGGCCATCTTCCCTTTGCACTGTGGTTTGTTTTTCCACTGGAGAAGTAAGAACAAGCAGGTGCAGGGAGCACTGGAGTCCATTTGGTGAGAAGGTTGCAACGCTTGTGTCATCTTCTTGGTTCTTCCCCTAAGTGGGGGGCTAAGTGGTGTGGAATGTGGCTGCTGTAACATCCACAGTGCAGCCCAAGGGTGCATAAACAGGCTCACACCCTGTGATGCTTACACGTTTATTATGTCTCCGTTCTACTACCAGGAAATACACAACCGAAGCCTAAGGGGTCAACTACTAAGTAATACCTAAGCAAACAATTACTTTTGCACAACTACCTTTTAATATTTTTTTCTCCCCCCAACCAATTACTCCTTGCCCACATTAAAGAAAACTTTATTAGAAATGATTCTCACACAAAAATGGTGCCAACAACTTTTGATCAAAGTCTTTTGAAGCTCGGGAGAAGAGAATTTTCAAGTAGAAAACAGAAAATAACATACAAAATCTGTATTTCTCAAGGAAGGGAATCACTTTTATTTCTAATATCATATCTGGAGAGCTAGCTATTAAGCTTTGAAATGACAGGTTAGGGGGGTTCAAATATTATAAACATAAATGTGTGTGCATGTGCTGGTGTGTGTGTGCATGTGTAAAGCCACCCACCACAAAGGAGGAATTATTTGGAGATTAGCGGTCAGAGTAGCAGTTAGAGAGTCATTAAACAAGTTCAAGACGTTACTGGAGATTACAGCAAAGAAGTGCTAAAGAGAAACAGCAATAAACAGCTGGGGCAGTAACAAGGGGCTCTTTGTGGTTAGCTAAGTTCTAGTGATCTATGAACTGGACTGTGAATGAGTCAGCCACAGGCCAAGTCTAAGACTCCCTAAAACCAGCACACTGATAAGTACAGAAAATAATGGCCAGCAGATTGAAGACAAACAGGCTCTTGAGAAAATAATCTCAGGCAGGGCAAGGAGGGGAAGTTGGAAAGACACCCACAACCGGGACCAAGCCTTCACCTTGAATCTCCTGACAACAGAAATGCTGGTAACTGTTGACAAGGGAGAGATGTGCAGAACAAGACCCCTGCCTATATCGTATATGTAATTAGTTATCCATGTCTAAATTAATTTGCTGAATCTGAAATAGGTATATCCATACTATAATTGAATTATTTTTCCAAACAATTCCACTGTTTCTAAGTTCATATTGGCAATTAAATTACTACATTAGAAAACATACACAGTAGACAATATTGAACATACTAGGAGGTCCCAGTATAATCACGATACAACTGATAGCTTGAGAAGAAAAGGACTCTGATAAAAATCAAACTGCCATCCTAAGTAGAAGACATGTTAACAAATGTAATGTAAAATACAGGTTTTCAAATAAAACTATTAAAAGCAACTTTGAATTAATGCTCAGAATTACACATTTGGTCCTGTTTACTTGCCTACATAAAAGGAAATCCATCAAAGAACATCATTGGGTCAACTTCTTAGTGACACTAACAGAATTCCAGGATAGAGAAAGCTCATACAAATTAGAATGCTCAGGGACAGGGGAGTAAGTTGTTAAAAACAAACAAGCAATCAAACAATAAATTGCAGGTGAAAAATAGATTTTTAATGAACCAGCTTTTCAAAATTGCATCAATATTATGATTTAGAAGTCAAGTGCTTTTGATTCTTAACTCCTTATTTATTTTTGCTTAAAGACCTTCTAGTTCCTCCAAAATACTGGCTTTTATCATCTTGGAAGCCTTTCATGAAGTAAAGTAACTTCTACAAGTTTTTTCAGTTCATGTTAACTAACAGGTTGTAATTTTTCTTTTCGAAAAGACATTACTGAATCGCTTAACAATTTTCACCATTAGAGTTCCACTCTACTTTCAGCTTCATTGACTTCAACCCAATATTTTTCCCATCAAGCCACATTTTCCCAAGACAATAACATTCCTAATGTTAAGGAACTAAAGTTATGTCTAATTCTCAGCATGAAGGAATTAACCTATTGAATTCACTGTTTTGGTTTCTGAATCCTGTATCTGCTACAACTTTTTGTTTTCCAAGATCTGCAATTTTGCAGAGAACAATTTTGTGTTTGGAAGTTTTATTAGGGGTTAAACACAGCTAGTGCCACTGGTACACATTATCTGATGCCTCCTGTTGATAATCCAGGCCTGTGTAAACTTTAATGAATGATAAATTCAAGTACAAAACAGCCAGCCCTAATATGTACAGTTCATTAGCAAAATGTGTAAACTTCCAAAATCAGCCAATTACAAGCATTCACTTACATCTAGAAATCTTCAATTGTAAAACCAACTAACCAAGAAAAAAATCATAGGGTTCTAATTCACTAAAGAGGTATACTTCAAAGTATTTAATATTTTTCAAATGTTAAACATGTATTAGGTACTCTATAAAACACAAAATATGAGTTCTTTACCAGAGCACTCTAGTTTGATAGTATAAAACAATAATGAAATGTTTCTAAGTCAAATCAAAATTTGCTAAATACTGAAGTTTCAAGGATTTTGTAAGAAAAAACAGGCCTCTGAAATTACATAGAGAACAATAGTAGTATCAGTGCAGATAAACAGCAATAATTTCAAACATTTTCCTTATATTTATGATGCTATTTTATGATGACAAATAAATGATTTGTATGACAGTGTTAATGAGAAATATAACAGGACAATTGAAAAAACAAGAGTGGAATACATTGCATATTACAATAGATGACAACAAACCAGCACTAAATAGTCCATGAATTCCTAAATCTCAGTTTATAACTATAATCAGTTGAAAAGAAACTAGAATAGTTAGAATAGTTTGCTTTTAAAATGTTTTCTAGTGGGATCAAGGATATACAACCATGATATGTACACAATACTGTGTACATACCTGATCAACAAAAAAGAAAACTATTAAAATTTGTGTTTTTTAATCCTAAAAAAAGAGTGTTCTCACCATCGAGATAATTGTTTGAAGGTTTTTTTCCTTTATGGGTTGAAAGCTTTATAAGATTTTGTTTACTCAAAGAACTTAGTTCATTAGATAAGAATGCCTTTGTTCCATTTGTTATCACTATTTATCCATTTCAGTACCAATGCAGATTATAACAAAATGCATAACTATTAAGGCTCCATAAGAACATTATAGAGTTATGTAAGTCATGGTCATGGCTGTGACAGTGATAACAATATGTATGTACAATAGTTAACAGCATTATTTAATTATACTTGGTCATTACTCTGTTCATTTCCAAGTTTGGTCAGACCTGAAAACAGCTAGTTATTTGATATATGGATACATTTACCTTATGTAATTCACTAAGCCCTTGATTATTATCACTAGTGAAACAGAGTATTGGGTGAACACAATGAATTGATGTAATTTCAAATGTAAATAAATTTGGTTATTTTTGTACTTATATATACTTATTGACACATGCACGATTGTTCTCACTTTTTGAATACTGAGTCTAGGTCTCAGATCCCCATAAACTCCCTGCAGGACCCTGAAGGATGGGCTCTCATTATTGTGATCAGATCTGGGGGTTATAGCTCTAGGCCTTAGCATTCCCATCTTGGACGTTCCAAACATGTATTTCTGGGGCTTTCTCTTTAGCTGGTGGCCACAGTATTCTTCCAGTCAGCTTTTTTGCTTTTTCCTGGATGCATGATTTCATCCTGCAGAAGAGGTAGTGTGTGCAATGGTTAAAAACACAGTCTGTGAATCTAGCCTGCTTGGTTTCATAATTGCTCTTTGTTTGTTTTTGGTTTGTATGTGTATTCCTCCTGACTGACCTTAGTCAAGGACCTATGGCTTCTTAGGTAATTATTTTCTTATTCTTTCTCCCAGAATCGGCTTTTCTATCCATAACATGCATGGACTCTTCTAATTTGCTTTTCCCAATTTCCTCCCTTACATATTCACACTCTACTGTTTTTACTACATTTCTTTAGGCTTTCACCATCTTGCCCTGTAAAATGCCACTTATGTAACTAAAGCAAGATGCTTAATCTTTGTAGGAGGTCTCCAATGCTTTATAATAGACCTTATCTTATTTTGCTTTGTTTTTAATTAAATGAAGTAATATAAGGGAGAAAAGAGCTTTACGAGCTTTGGCACACAGAATACACCGACACATCATGAGATGGTAGGTGTGGCAACTATTCCCGAGGTTGTCTGCCTAAAAAATACTTTGAATGTTTTGACAGATTGATTTAGACAGATGGCCTAAGTACCTGTAATCAATGTAGCCATAAATAAAATATACAAGAAGTTGTTCTATTTTTCTATTTTTTATCCAAATGTAGACTATCATATGTTGAAAGCTGTTAAGCCTGAAATCAAATAGACTAGGTCTCCTGCTCCACAATTTCCATTTTTCTAAGAGTAGAAATGTCTCTAAATGGCTTTAGTGATATTACCAGTCTTTCAGAGAGCAGCAGCACATTGATGAGTTTCCAGTTAGTCTCATTTTCTCTTATAGCAAAGCTCATTTACAAGACCACTGTGTTCCATGGCTCTGTAATGGTAGTAATGTTTTAAGAGCTGCAAGTGACATAGTAAATAGAAAATATGTAAGGTATTTCAGCAAATGGATTTTAAAAAAAACTACTCTTCTTAGATTTCTGGAAAACTCAGTTATGAAAAATCTTTTAAGAATGGAAAAGTGAGTCATTCTTTCATGATATTTCTCAAATTTTGACAATTTAAAGGATTGCTTTGTTTCTAATATTTTTAAAATGCAAGGAAAGCAAGCTAATGGTATTGAATTCTAACGTCCACATATTCATCATTAATTTGGCAATTACAGGCTGTGGGGATCTTAGTAAAAGAGTTTTTAGCTATCACTGTGGCACATGGACATGGACTTGGTCTTTCAAGCAGTGACCTCTATGTTGTCTGCTAGTAAGAGCACAAAGCCAGTAAGTGCTGTACTTACAAGACGCTACTCAAGTGACTTAATAGAAAGGACTGAATCGATTGTATTCTATCATTTGCTCAGTAAAAATTTAAGTTTATTTGTTATATGAGGCATATTTGGAAATGGCATTTTTAATTCTTAATGAACCAATTATTAAAAATACATGAACAGCTCAGGCATATTAGAACATATTCATTTGAAAATTAGTTAAGAAAGAGTATTTTCTGCAAAATAATTCTGACAAGGGCAAAAGCCTATTTCTTAATTCTACCTAGTTTTACTTAATTTATTATTTCCTCATCTATCTTGCATTAAGCAGATATTCCAGAAGTATTTATTCAGTTACATATCTGAAAAAAAGAATAAAACATTGAAACATGAAATATTTACTAAGTATACTATATTTAAAGGATGAATATATACCACCAAAGATTGATTATTTTTTACTTGTACTAAATTATATTGGGATAATAAAGAAATGCAAAGCATGGAATTTGGTCTCAAGAACCTTAAAACATACTTGAGGGGACACACATATACAAAATTGTATTAAAAGTATTGGCTTCCTGACATCAGAGTATTACCCTCTCTGTTCTGAGACTTCTGAGCACTGGCTTATGGTCAAGAAAAATGGGTTTAAGAGTTAGTTCTCACATAAACATTTTATATGAACAAATGATTTTATTGCCTCTTTGCCACAATCAAACTTCTTGACAGGGGCAAGAGCATATACAGTTTTTCTAAAAATAAATGTCAAATTATAAATACTTACATTTACTTTTAGTAATGATACTTTTATTTTGAAATTTCAAATTTTATCAATAGTATGAGATTGTTTTGTTTACACAAAGGGGCTATCAATTTAAAAATTTGAAAACTTGTATACTAGGTTATCTCAAATTTTCATGTCAGAACTAATATAATATTCATTCAATGAAGACTCCTTTTATGGAGTTGATTATATTCCACAGAGATACAAATCATTTATTCCATTTATCTCTATGAATACAAATTGGGGTCACAGTCCCAAACGGACATAAAATAGCATCCATAAAGTCTTTGTACATCTTATACCTTTACATATGTGCTTGTCTCCAATTTAAGCATAAATCATGTTTTATGTTTCTTATTTCTTCAGCGTTTGACAAATAGCTAATTAAATTATGCAAAAATCATGTGTTGCCTAACAATACAGCATATAAACTGAGTGATCACAGCAAATTAATGCAGGTGTTTGAAAAACATAAAATAGTTGATGATAACTCATCATAACTTGTGATTCATTAGTAATCATAATTTCAAATTTAGTTTAATTTCCATCAATTAAAAATGATGAATGTTTGTTATATATTTGAATTGCTAAAAAGACCAATCAGTATTGTCAATCAACTCTTCTTTCCCTTGACAAAATATAAAATATTGGAAAACATGTTTGTAATGTGTTTGGTGAGTTATTAAACTGATTTTGACTAGGGAAAAGTTTGTTTATGAAATCACATAATTTCAAGTTCCATTTCCTATGTTACAGACCTACTTCATTAAATTTCCAGAATGCTTTCCATCATCTACCTCCATTGCTTAATGTATTTTAAACAAAAATTTTAAATGTTCTTAATAAACATAAGGCTATCTTTTAAAATTTACATCTCTTTGTTAATAGTCACTTCACAAATTGAACTGCATTTTACAAAAGAACATTTGATTTTTCCTATGATGTTTTGATACTTTATAAGAGAGTTCACAAGTCAAAGTGGACAAATTATCTATCATCCCAAATAATAGCTAAATGCCCACTCTAGGATATTTTATTCAGTCTTTATCAACAGGTAGTCACTAAGTACCTGCTATGTGATAGATGTTATGTAGAATTAAAAATGTAGTCATTCTTTAAGTAACGGGAAGACAAGCTTATATAAATATGAAATAATTAAATAGTAATATGTAATTTTATAGTAAGGAATATAAAGACAATCAATTCCCTTAACAGAGTATACTTGGGATATAAGATTTCTGCATATGAACAGGCACCAGGTGGAGCTTCCAAATGCTTAACTGCTATCCATCTGACCTTTCATCAGTAAAAAGCCACTGACCTTTGACCATGGACTCCACTCTGTGGCCTACAGATGTGTGAAGTGTGGATGACTGAAAAAGCTTCAGATATATCTAGTCTAGAGGCTCCCTAACATTTCAAATGTCTCAGAACTAGACATGGAATTAAAATCAGACTCTACTCTCTGTGTCCTACAGATGTTTCTTGGGAAGTAGGAAGAAGCCAAACACATGGGGTTGAATGTTTGCTGAGCAAGCCTGGCAAGTGCGATCCTTTCCTTCTGTTTCATGAATACGTAATTGTACTCTCAGCAGTGCGAGGTCATCCTGACCGCTTTGGACCTTTCCCTGCTAACAGTAAGACCAAGCAGAGACCAGTGTGGCTGAGATCACTTGGTTTCAGATGTGCTCTGCAGAGCTGAAAGGGCACATGAGGAGCGTCAGGGGTAATTATTACAATAAGCTCTACTGTTAACATTTTTTATACGTTGGAGTTCCATGTAAGACTTCTTTGTGTGTGTGTGTTGGAATCAGGGGTGTGGGTGGGGGATAGATGCTGCTCCTTAAAATTTATGATTACTACTGATCAAGCAGAAGTCTTACAGAGAATCAGAAATAATGGAAATGAAAGTTGGCCGACATTATCAAAGAAGACAACCAAAGGGAAATGAGATGTAGTGTTGATAAAAATTTGTAATAAATTGAGACTAAGAGGAAGGATCTTTAGGTAGACAGATGCAAATGAGCCAGAAAAAGTGGATTGCAAAAAAAAAATGGGATTGACTATAGGGTATGTGTGAATCAGCAGGAGATAAATTAAAGTAGAAATGTTACATTAGATTATGAAGGGCCTTAGATTTCAGTGTGTGGTTTTTAAGAAGGAAAACAATCTCATTAATGAAAGAAGATAAATTTGACAGCTCTATGGAGAATCCAACGGTGTAGAAAAATTGAAAGTAAAGTTGCTTTCAATTAGAGGTTCGTTGTAATAATATAGTCACAAGACAAGGAGGTCTGATATTACAATGGTGGAGGAATAAAAAGATTAAAGGGCCCAAATTAGAATGTTCTTATATGTCTATATGGCCACTGTAAATTATATAGTAAGTGAAGTCATTCATGTATGCCCTGATTCAAGAAATATTACATTCTTATAACATTCCTATAATATTCCACTGTGTTAAGACTCTAAAGATGTAACAGAACAACTTAGACATCAACCGAGGCTCTCATGAAGTAAGCATGTAATGAAGGACACTGAACTAAACAAGTGAAAATACTAGAGTAAAAGATTTAAAGGCAGAGATTTTTTCCCTTCTTTGTTCACTATTGTACTCCTAGTGACACTTAAGGGATCTTTTGTAGTTGCTGAAGAAATGAACGAACAATGCAATGGGCATAGGAGACTTGGTCGAGTTTCCTGGAGAGGTGGTACTGAAGCTGAAACCTGAAGAATGAAGAGGAATTAGTCACATGTGGGACAGGGAATCTTGCTCACAGCAGAAGAAACAATGTGTGGCATATTTTAGGAAGTGAAAGAAGATCTATAAACTAGGAGTCTAGGTAAGAAAGGAAGAGATGAAGCAATAAAGTTGCACCATGGGCCAGCGAATCCAAGTTAGGAAGTCTGAACTTCACCCAAAGAGGAGCCATTGAAGGACTGTGGGCAAGAGAAAGATTCTCTTTTACTTCTGGTAAGTCAATCTACTTCTCTAAGCCTCAAATTCCTTAGAATAAGGACCATAGCAGCTACCATACATGATGGATGTGAAGATCAAATCCAATAATGTGGCAACTGACACAGGTTAGTAACTCAACCTCAGGCAAGTTCCCTATAGCTTTGATACCACAGCTCTCTTCAGCTCCACTTGATTGGAGCTCCCTCCTTAATAAATGATTACACTAATATTTCAAAGTTAAAATATCACTGACTTCAGTCTGGATAAAAAGTTTTGTCTATCTTATACTAATATTTTGCCTTCATTTATTTAATGGTAGGTAAAGGGTGAGAGGTGATGGTCTCTATTCTATATCTCTCTAGATGCAAAGTGCAAGCAAGATGACATTGTTTTTTTATTCACCTCTTTTCACACAATACAAGTGAATCAGAAATACTTAAAATAGAAATCCTATATGCATTAATTATATAGAAATTACTATTTTAGTATTGAGTGGCACATTTTTATTATAACACTTGTAAATTTCCATAATTTATGAAGTCACTTAACAGATACTCATTATTAAAGTAGCCAAACATTAACAGGTTTCTGAATTGCTAACTGATGTACACAATGCTTTCTACTGAGCATAAACACAATGCATTTAAAATGAAGCACAGAGTTTCGATGTGTCTTAAAACACAGACAATCAGAATTCATCAAAGTCTCAAAGACAGCAAGGAAGGCTAGATGCTTGTGAACATATAGGTGAAAAGGTACAAGATACCACAGAACCTTAAGTCACATGAAGGATCTGCTCCAACATCTTTGAAAATCCTATAATTAACAAATACTACTAAGCATAATATTCCTCCATACAAGGCAGTGAAATATAAGCTCTCGCTTCAGGTACAAATGGATCTGGGCTTAAAGAAAGGCTCTCTAACTTTAACTCTCATCTCAACTTCTCTCTGCACACTGGTCTTTTTTTTTTCCAACTGCTGTCAGACTTACTCCAGGTATCCTCAAATCACATCCTGCCACACTAACTTAATAGGTAGACACACCAATTCCAGCAAAACGCCGCCATGGAATAACTACTACTTTGAAGGTCCCCTGCTCACTCAGGAATCAAGCACTGTGTCCAGGGAATGGTGTACACTGATGGGCCAGTCGTGGGTCATGTGGCCATTCCAACGTGTTAGTGGACAAAGTCTATTGCCAAAAGGAATAGGAATGGGAAAAATATTCCAGGCAGCCACAAAACAGGATTTGTGCATTTTTAAAAAAGCAGTTGAAATGCTTATACTTCTGTTTACCTTAGAGATCATTTCAGTGGCCATTCTAGTGCCTTTGGTAGAGCTTAAGTTCTCATTTGAGTGACGTTGGCAAGACCCGGAAGCTCACTGAAACAGTTTAATATTCACTTTACCTGGCATCTGCACAGAACTTATGGCTCATTTATATTTCAGACCCAGATCCCTGAGGCTATGACATTTCACTCTTCAGTTTATCTAAAGCCTTTCTTTTTTCCTAGAGTCATCAACTCAGCACTTTTTACTTCTGGTGGAAGTGGCTGCCTTTTTGTGGGCATCTTTTTTCACAGAAAACATACACATATACACATATCACACACACACACACACACACACACAGGTAAGCATACACACAATATTTAAAAAAAAAGAAAAAGAAACAAAATGAAATTCAGACACTGAAGGGTCTTTTAGCTTAGTGCATAAGCTGAATTGATACAGTAATGAACCACCGTGAAAGGTCGAGCCTTAGAATGTAAAGATTGCGTGTGCCAAGAATCTACTCTTCTCCTACCACATCCTATGATGTCTTAAATATGGTGGAAATATTTTAAGTACCATGACTCATGTCTCTGAAGATGGCAGCAGTTTTCATACAAAAATCAAGTGTTAGAAAGACATGGAAAACTGGAAACAAAACAACTATATAAAAACCCACTTAGGGGATGATCTAATCTTCGTTGATTCAAATTCCTGTAAGGATTAGGAACTTCTATGTTAAGCACAATTTCCATATTTCTCTTTCCACAGTTGTCATTAATATGGTATTTACAAAAGAGTTTTTGACGAAGATACAAAAGAGATGAGTTTCTTAATATTTCAGCCCTGTTGCTTCTTCCTTGCAGTCAGAATCTTCCATTTGGAAAATTACGACTGGTCCTCAGGAAATACTGACAGTACAAATACACAGCTTATCACAACAAACCTCTATTTTGATGAACCTTTTCTTTACAGTATCTTTAAACACTTCACAAATCTAACAGACCCCTACTCACCCACCAGTAAAGCTCTCAAGAACAGACAATGTCTAATTGCTATACAAAGGAAATTTTTAAGTGTTTCAACGAGAAAAAAAAGCAAACAGTTCTCTTCCCCAGAAGACTTCAAATAAATCTTACACAGCGAAATCTAACTATGTGTGTAAGAAATTGGTCAGGCAATCAAAATCGACAACGTTGCTTTTATGAAGGCTGTTAAAACTATATTAACACTTCAAAGTTGTCAAAGTGTTACTTACTCCATTTTTAAGGAAAGGCACTTCCAAAAGCAAAACCAGAATCCCCAGTGCCACCCACAGGTTTCTACAGTTTATCTTGGTGAGCCATTCAGTGTTACAGGTCTTCTCGGGTTTGGGTCCAATTTGCTCCCACAGGGGACTGAAATTTTGTTTTCCTCTTATTTTAGACCAGAGGTTTGTTTTGGGCTTTCTATACTTATTCATAGAAACCCCTATAGTGCCTATTCACTGGTTAAATCTCAAAACATCAGCTGTTCTTAGCTCTCTTCCCTCACCCCTCTGCTGAACTTGCTTCTGGGACATCCAGTTCCTCTGTTTTGAACTTCTCTGTTACTAGATATTATGAGTTGAATTGTGTCCCCCAAAAAGACACACTTAAGTCCTAACCCCTGGTACTTATGCATGTAACTTTATTTGGAAATAGGGTCTCTTCTAAGGTAATCAGGTTTACATGAAATTAAATTCCATTAGGATGGGCCCTAAACCAGTATGACTGGTGTCCTTATAAGAAGAGGAAAATATAGACACAGAGACACAGAGGTCATGTAAAGACAGAGTCAGACACTGGATCATGCTCCCACAAGCCAAGGGAGGCCTGGGGCTACCAGAGCTGGAAAAGGCAGGGAAGAATCCTCCCCTAAAGGTTAGAGTAAGCATGGCCCTGCCAGCACCCTGATTATAGACTTCCAGCCTCCAGAACTGCAAAACAATAAATTGCTGTTGTTTTAAGCAACTCAGTTAGGGGAACTTTGTTATGGCAGCCCTAGGAAACTAATACTAGATTTATTACACAATTATTTGAGTTGTACTCATGCACACAAAAGAGCATTTTGGCTTCTTTAAATATGTCAAGCTGTGTTTCTAAGCATTTTAAATGCTTAAACTCAGTTAATCTTCAGATAACTATAGGAGGTAGGTATCATTATTTGTCACCATTTCCAGAGGGGGGTTTGAGAAAAGTCAAATAACTTGGCCTAGCTGGTAAGCGGCAGAGCTGAAATTCAAAGCCAGGCAGTCTAGTCTGGCCCTGTGCCTCGGCCTGGGAAATGCCAGCTACCGCACTTCTACCATGCGCACTGGACTTCCTGCGGCCACCAGCACCTGGTTCTTGGTAGCGGGCCGTGCTCCACACACCAATGTCCAGGCAGCAAACACCATTCTGGTCTGCCTACCCCAGTAAGAGCTAGGCTACGTGCCCGTAAGAGGTCGTTTGAAAACCCTTCTTTAAAAAATAGAGTAAGAGAAGCCTGGGTTCACAGCCTGGGTTCACAGCCATCCCCTTGAAGGGGTCCTGGAAGTTTGGGCTGACTGCAGACTCAGCGTGTGCGCATGTCTGCGAAAACTCCTACTACAGCGATTCACTCTGGTCTCCACATTCTTAAACACACAACAGCAAAATACAATATCCTAAGGGGATATGATAAACACTATTTTGGGCCTTGAAAACATATTTTATTTAAAAAAAACAGGTGATTTGGCCAGAATACAAAATAAATGGCAACATGATAACCATTCTCAAGTATCCGAGAGGCTTAGATGCATCAGACATCATACTTATTCTCTGTTTTTTTTTGAAAGGCAAAGGCAAATGAGTGAAAGTCAAAAGGAAGCCTATTTGTCCAACATTTTTAAAAAAATTCATTTCTAACAAGAACAGCATTCCGAAGGGGATGGCTGATATCGCAGTGTAGTGAGCTCATCCATGCTGGAAATAATTAAGCTAAGTGTGAAGCACCGAATTGCTATTGTTACTTCGTAGTATCTCTGTGTCTCCCCTTCATTTTCTTCTTTAGGAATAATGATTCTCTTCACTTGGGGCAACTCACTCTGGGGGAACAGCTTCAACTGTGGCTCGGATGGCAGCTACCACTAACGAGCTAGTAAGTTCCCTAGGATATTGAGCTGGTCACTTCAATATTCTCTCTGTAAAACCACAATACTAACATCTCACCATAAAGCGCTATGTGAGGATTAAAAAGCATATTGCATTGTGACTGTCACACCGTATTTTGATGGCCTTAAGACACCACTGGTTATAAGATACACTAATATTTTATGTATGACTAAATTAAATAAATAATGAAGCATTTTCTTATCACTTAAAATCCTTATTTTATACTTTATAAGAGAAATGTTGATTAATATATTCCTAAGTATATCTTCTTCCCATGGAGTTTGACTCATCAGAATCCTTTTTCATATCAGGCATTGATCTTTTCTCACCATATCTCATCAACCATGCTATCAAAAGTGTTTGTGAGGCAATATTTCTTAAAGGAGTGCTCCAGTATCATAACCAGGATTTTGTTGCTGAACTTTCTTGTCTGGTGTATGATAGACAATCGTCTGCTTGTACATTAGTATGAAAACATAATGGACTTCATCAGCTTAGGGAAATCTTTATTTCTCATGCTTTCTGCTTAGTGTGAAAATAAGTAATGGCAGAGGTCATTTAGCAAGGAATATTTCCTTCTCTAATATGAAATGTGTATGTACTTCTGTACCCTGTTTTCTGCCTTTCCACAGAACACTTAATTCTGATATCAAATACTATTTTTAAGACATTGTAATCAGCTATTAAACTTACCATGTGGTTCCAAGAGTGCACGTAACTCCCAGAGGCAGCAACGTCAACAGATCTGACCACTCCTGTGCATGACAGGCAATGACAACTGTACCATGACTACTGTATGACCAACAAGGATTATGAGGTCCAGGTAAATTTCAGAGAAGTTAAAATATGAAAAGAGTGCATTTCAGAATTGGTGAAATATGGTATTGTTTGATTACTACATTGCAGTTTTCCTCACCAACAAGAAACACATCTTATTAACATGTCTCCCTGTATTTACATAAAAGAGGGGCTCCATCAATATTTGCTAAATGGAGTTAAAAATCTACCAGGCATATTACAAAGGGGATTCTCTGGTATTGTCTAGAGTACAGGACTGCTAAATTACTTTCTGAACCTATGATGCTTTCATCCTAAAGCAATTAAAAAGGCAAGTTGTGGGGAGGGAGAAGGGATCTGACTGAGCTCATGCTTTGAACTGTGGACACTCCAAGGCCACCCTCCCTGCCCCACCAAATGCCCTCTGGAAGAGCTGAGTCACCACTACCCCTGGTTTAGGTGCCTGCCCGTGTGCTATTTTTTCTTTTCATCACTGCTGATCTTATTCTTTTCAGAGGCTCATCATCCCACATTGGTTTTAATTAGTCGGTGCAGTGCTGGCCCCTCTCTCTACTTTCCCTGACCTAAATGTGTCATGAGAATGAGAGCAATTCACTGCTCTCCATGGGCTGGGAGTGGGCACATATACTGTCAGTCCATAAAGAAAAAACAAAAACCTTCCACAAAGCAAAACATAAAAGCATAAGCCACCAAGGACTTTGTCTCCATTATTCTGTGTTCTATAAAACAGGTCATTAATAAATGAGCAATCATATTTTAACTTCCATAAAGTTGAGGTCTTACTGATCTTCAAGTATTGCTTTTGCCATGTGACTTCTGGGCAGGAATAATCAATGGCTGCCTTTTGACTAAATGATAAAGTCCAGATTTCCTGTCATGGCACCACCATATCCTTTCCTCTCAGTAGAATCTGCTTATCTCCCATCTCTCCAGGATCATTTCCAGTCAATCCTTTTGAGAAGGTGTTGGTGCTGTGGTTAAGTGTGTGAGGTGTCGTGCTTATTAGACATGACTCAAATCTTGGCTTTACTGGTATTGAATGGATGAGTAACTACACCCCAATGGATTAACTGGGGATAAGACAGGTACTCATTAGCTCACTGTGTGATATAGCTAATCACCATGCACACTATCCAATTGTAGAGTAAGTATATATAAATGACAGTTATTACTAAAGCAAAAGCATTCCCCTCTGGACTCTCACTTGTCTGAAATCTTATTAGGCTTATCTTCCTTCTACTCATTCTATAATTGTAATAAATTCATATATATATGTATGTATGTGTGTGTGTGTGTATATATATATGGTTACCTATATAGCCTTGTACATAGTCATAAGGTTACATATGTATAGGGTTTCATATTATAAGGTAATATGAAATTGAAATGAAATTACATGAATGATATGAAAATTATGTGAAATGATAAAATCTGACAAATGAAAATTTTTTTAAGAAAGCTTTCACAGTAAGTAGTCTAAGTATTTTATAAAAGTAGAAAGTCAGTCTTAGATTTTAGATGATAAGGGGATTTGACGGGTTAGTGACAGGGTCAGGCCCAGAACTCTTGATTCCTAGTAGGTGTCCACACATCCCAAATTTGATTATGCAATTAGAGGACAAGGATAGTCCTTATGTTTTTACATAGGAGTGGAATGGATTTTCTACTCAAAGCAGATTTTTAGGTTTTTTTATTGTTTTTGTCAAGTAACTACTGGACAAATAAAGCGCTTTGAGAAAACTGAGTCTTTTTTCTACTGGCTTTGAGTTTAAATCTGTTCCAACAATACCTACTATTTGGAAAGACATACTAATGTAAATAGGACAGTACAATTAATTCTCTAAAGCCTTTACAATTTCATTTTCTCCTACGGTATTTGTAAACTTTCTGGCAAAATCACAATATATAATTCTAGGTTTTTGTCTCAAATTATGTCTTCTGCATTGCTTTTCCAAAGAATTTTACATAGCACTTTCATATTTTACTAACATTTCTAACTAGAAGTGAATGATTGGAATAAGAATTACCCATTCCAAACTATTTATTTATTTACATAGAAGTTTTTTAAAAAGTACTTGATAATAATCCAAACTTCATTCTATCTCAGTTTGCCAAAGGGGGGATTACTTATACAAATGTTCATTTGTCTTCAGTAAAGTAGAACTCATGCTATATTTCTCTTTGCAATTTACTTTTTAAATTAACTTTCATTTTAGTATATATCCATGCTGAGTTCTGAGGGCAGAATTCAGCACTAATGACTTAATGATATTCTCCTTTGCAAAATACTACCCTTTCAAGTCACTGATCTCAGCAGACAAATACAAGCCCCATGCAGATACCTGGTCCCGTTAATGACAGGTGTGGGCTGGCAGTCTGGAACAGCTCTCTTCAGTGGCACTTAGAACATTAATAATGCACTATTAGGCACCAAGGACATGTTCCTCTTCCCTCTTCTCTTTTCCAGTGGTGTCTTCTCTGGATAAGATGCATTAACTATGTGATTCGGAATAATGTGGAAAAATGTGCTCTAAAGTGCTTTTATCTGGGAAGAAAAAATGCAAGTTGTCCTTTCCTTCTAAAGTTACTTTTAGCAAGTCAAATATATCTGTGCCCAGTGCACAAACACTGTATTATGGAGAAAGAGAAAAGATGCCAGAATTATCACAGAGAGTTTGCAGTTCCCAAAGTATTCCAGTTAAACATCCACAGCACTGGAGTTATGGTTCTGGCTATCTATCCATTGACACACATTTCTTTAAAACATGTGATTATATTTAACAGAAACAATGTTACATGTTTCTAGCATTCTACTCCCATGCAGTAAATAAGAGCTAGTAGATGAGCTATGCATGAGACACCGTTCCTTAGTAGAACATTTTCGTGGAATACTCAGCAATTTTGATTAGTTGCAAATGATTCAGAAAAAGGCTACAACATAATGGGGACAGAAATAATAGGACCTCAAGATGTCATAAGACCAGCATTTCACTTTCTGCTCAAAACCCAGGGGCGTCCTACTTGAACTGAGTAAAAGCCAGGGAAAGCTCTAAATGTTCTGGCCTCGCAGTTCCTTCTCTATCTAACTTCCGCTGCTTTTTCTCCTAGGCACTCCCTTTGTTTCATATGCACCTTGATTTCCTAAGGACCCCAGGCCAACCCCCACCTATGGGCCTTTGCCCTGCTATTCCTCTGCCTGGTGAATTCTTTCCTAAACGTGTGTCCTCTCCCCTCTCGCTGCTGACATATTACCTTCTCAGAGAGACCTTACCTGGTCCTCCATCTCACATTCCCTCCCAAAAACATTTCATATCTTATTCCTCCTTAGTCTTTTTCATAGCATTTGTTATAACCTTGTATATTATGTATTTTTTATCTTAATCTGTTTGTTTCTCTCCTCCACTGGAATACAGTTCCCTGAAGACAGAGACTTTGTTTTGTTCACTGCTGTTTCAACATATTGCTTAGTGATCGGCTCAAAATGTTTCTTGAGTGAATGAATGAATGAATGTAGAGAATGAGTGACACAAAGGCTGACTTTGCAATGATAACACAAAGTAGTAAATACAGCCTCATAGATTTTACCTAGTTGTGGTTCAGAGATATTTAACACTAGCATGTAAAGGCATTTGATATGAAAAGTATTAAATGTCAATCACTTTAGATCATTTTGGTGGGTGAACCAAAGTAAAAAAAAACCCCAATAAAACAAAAAATATAAAAACAAGTTATTGCAGTTAACTATAAATTATCTGATCAGGTAAAGAAAATGTCTCTTTAAACTGTGTTTTACATTTTATTTAGTTTGATAAATCCTTTAATCACAGACATCTTCAAAGTAAACTTCAGCGTGGTCCAGATCTAAGTATCAGGAATCTAAATTTAGAAGCATTCACATTTATGAAGTTTTTTTCCTTTCACATTTACAACTGCAGTAGTCTCATCTATGCTCATGTATTTTCCGTATCTTAGTCCTGTTATTCTACAAAGTCCCTAAGGGCATGAAATGCATTTTCTCTGACTTACCCAAAAACACCACAGAGAGTAATTAAGCTTGCATGGCAACATGTAAGATGATTCACAACATCTGTAATTTTCACAACAACCCCTACGGCCAGTGTTATCCTCTGTTTACAAAGCAGGCAGTAAATACAGCTGACCCTTGAACAATTTGGGGGTTCAGGGTGCTGACTTTCTATGCAGTTGTAAATCTATGTATAACTTCTGACTCCTCCAAAACTTAAATACTAATAGCCTATTATTGACCGGGAGCCTTACCGATAACATCAACCATCAACATATTTTGTGTTATATGTATTATTTAGTGTATTCTTACAATAAAGCAAGCTAGAGAAAAAAATGTGTCTTCAAATTACTGCAAAGCTCCACAACTTTTTCCAATATGTTTATTGAAAAAAATCCATGGACTCACACAGTTCAAATCCATGTTGTTCAAGGATCAACTGAAATGTGATTCTGAACCACAACACACAGTTACAAAGTATAGAAATTACTACCAAAACCAGGGGGAAAGAGGATGTTTTATTATGTATTTACTATCTGCCAGTATTATAAAGTATAATATAATATATATAGCATGTATAATATATTGTGCTTTACATCTACTATCTCATTTATTTTGCAAAACATCCCTCTGCAATAGATACTATTTTTATGCCCATTTTTTCAGATGAAAAATACTAAAAAGAGCACACCACTAGTAAGTGATGGAGCTAATAATGCTTGAGCCCAGATTTCTTCAAAGTCAGACTGTTCCCTGGGGACTCTCTGCTGTTAAATAAACTCAGTGAATAGTCAAAAACTGATAGGCCACTAGATTTAGAGTTCAAGGTTTTTCTTTTCTAGCTAATAACCTCCCATTTCAATTCTTTTTTGGAGCACACAACTAAATTTGGGCTTAATTTCCTTTACACTCTATGAAAAAGCTACTGTACTATTAAATAATTTTAAATGAATTGGAATAATATGAACATTTTTCAAAGCTTCCATGAGTAAGAGTTTGATGGCTTGCTGTAATGTATGATCAAAGAATTCACAAGGATGTCTTTTATCTGAAACTATCAAAGGCCACCGACTAAAAAAAGACACAGAGTTCTTATTACACCAAGGAAGAAAAGCTGAGTCCATTGAAATACAATACAAGAATGTTGGCATACAGGTAATTCACAGATATTATTACCTTTGCTACTTATAATTGGACCAAACCAGATTCTTTCCAAGAGCTATTCTTTTAAAAGTGTAATACACTTAACTCATTTGTTTCAACTGCCACCTTTTTCCCTTGGTACTCTCCCATACCTCACCCACACCCTACACAAAAGCATGCACACAAAAATTTACAGATTCAAATCACACATCCCTTTATTATACTGTTTTTCCACTGGGAGTAGTAACAGCCTATACGGTAAAATAGCTAGTATTTATCATTTTAAAAACTACAAAATTAACTGAGTTATCTTTCTAAGTTGTTACAAATCTCTAGTCATTGTGGGGGCACATGGAAATTTCTGAAATCTGGTCAACTTGTGCTTCTACTAAGGTCCATATTTTTGCCTGAAATAGACACAATCAGGTAATTTCACTGGTTCTGGGCATATTTCAGGCAATAACTATCCCTTCTTAAAATGTTTATCTCAACTCCCTAATCCAAAATATAAACAAAAGAACAACCTTTTTCCCTAGCATACATCAAAAGCAGCATTATTACTGAAGTACACTAAGGGTTACTACAAAAAAATAGGTCCAAAAAAATCCAAAGAAACAGGTCTTATGGAATTTTTTAAACACAGCTGGAGAAAAAGTTCCCTTTGAGCTAGATATGAAATAAAAACAAGGGTTAGAAAAAGTAAATATGATTTATGAATTATCTGACTCCTTAAATTACATGCACATGTTTTAATAACAACATCAAGGTAAGTATTCCCATTTACAATTTGTTTTAGTCAGCATGGGTTTCTGTAACAAAATACCATAGGCTGGGTGGCTTAAACAAGAGACTTATTTTCAAAGCTCTAGAGCCTGGAAGTCCAAGATCAAGGTACCAGCTAAATTGGCACTTCTCTCTTCTTCTTATAGAGCCACTAATCCTATTGCAAGGGCCCCACCCTCATTACCTCATATAACCCCAATTACTTCCCAAAGGCACCATCTCCAAATACTATCACATTGGGCTCTAGGGTTCAACATATGAATTTTGTGAGGGATACAAACATTCATTCCATAACACAATTTGTAACATTGTATAGTTCCTTAATATGGTTTTTTAATGTAGAATTATTTCCAAACATTTAACTCAGTTGCCCTAGTTAGGCTGTTTATTAATTTATTAAGTGTCTTGATTGTCAAAATTAATTTTTCTTTCTAAAAACAGGAATTTATGATGTCCTGGAAAGAGACATTCCTGAAATTTACTTTTTATACTTACAATTAATGGATCTCTTGGAGATATTAACCTCTGGATATAAGGCAGAATTAGTCATTAGTTTGTTGACTGAATTCCTAGCCAAATGAGCATACACATTTTAAAGGTAACAAGTATGCAGCAAGACTGCTACGTGTTTGGATTCTGATAGCATTTTGTGTGGTTCCGAGGAACCTGGTGTCTGAGCATGTCTTCTATCTCAGATAGTAAGTGCACCATCAGAGGAGGGTAAGTCTCTATGACAGCGAGGGGGAAGTTTCTTGAAAAAGTGTCATATGACCATTTAAATTTTGTATATTTGTTAAAAAGGGGAAAAGCTGGTTACTCTCTCAGGATATCTTGTTACCAAATTCCAAATTAGAGAAAAAAAATGTTAAGCATAATATATTCAGTTTTTTTAAAAAGCAACCTATCATAGCAGTGGTTCTTATTTTCTTTACTAATATACCACATTACTGAAAAAAGATAAATTAAAAAAATGTCTCTAGTTGAAGTTTCTCATTACGTTTTTTAAAAGTGTTTAAAATGTGGACTATTAGAAACTGGTACTTTTGAAAATATTGCTATTGAAAATGCTACAATCTTTTATTTTTGAAACCACAAGCACATCCAAAATAATTGTTAATCCTAAAGAAGTTATTTAAGATACAAAAAAAAACATAAAATTGAATTAGGAACAATTGTAGCATGTTTTGAGCATTTAATATGTGCAAAGCACTTTCTTTGCATGCATTACATCATACATGTACAGTACACTAGTAACTACATGAAGCTATAAATCATGCTGGCTGAACAAAGTGACTTTGGCTTCACACACTTTCTTATATTATTCACCTGCTTTAGAAAGCATTGCTTTTCAGTACATTACCAATGTACCCAGGTTATAAACCAAACAAGCCATGTATTAATCAGAAATAAGAAAAGGAATTGGTTTCATTCTCTAGCTTGTATAACTAAAAGATTAGTATTTGAAAGCCTGTGTGAATTCGACCCCAAGGAAAGGAGAAAGTCAAACATTAACCAAAATGAAAGATTTTTGCAGAAGTTATACATTCAATATCAGAATCAAAATGAGAGCAATGATTGTTTTGCCTTTACTTCTGGTTTTCACACTGTTTGAGTATTCAGCATTAAAAACCCAACAATCATGTGTTCCTAGATACCTAATTGATAGGATTTTTCTCTAATCAAGATTTCAGAATTGCGCAGAGCAACTCAATTCTAATATTTTTATTCCTCCAACATTTTAATTCCTCAAACGTTCTTAAACATATTGAACACTAACAAATTACCAGGCACAGTTGCTAAATTATAATTTAGATCTCAAGTAGTTGCTGATGGTGGTACCAGTAGTAAGTACTCTTAAGACCCAGCCACCTCATTAGGTCATTGTCTAACCAGGCTAGTTTACTGAGCTCACGATGTGCAAAATCCTGTAGCAAGGTAAACTTCACAATAACTCTAGGACCTGCATACGACTCTTACTCCATTGCAGAGGCGAGCAAACTAAGGCTTGGAGAGAGGTAATGGTCCCAAAGTCACTGGGCTCCAAAGGATGGAGCCAGGACTTGACACTGGCCATCTGACTCCAGAGTCTGTTCTTGACCTCTAGCCTATACTTACCCATATAAATATTTTGGGTAGAGTGATAAAGCACATGCTTTCACCATAGCTCCACTATACCAAGACTGTGGAGTAAAGGAATAAGATCAATAGAATTTTACAAAGAGTTAAAAGATTCAGAATAGGCCCATAGTTATTAAAATTCCAAAGGTCAAAATATTATACTCGGCAGACTTATTAGAGGTTAATAAGTTCTTTTCTAGGTCTGGCAGTCTGGAGATTTGTCCAGATTCTGTGCTTGTATCCCTGGTGGCTCTTGAGCTTTCTCTGTGCTTCAAAATTTTGAGAGTTCAAGGCAGCCATTGTGTAGTGTGAAGAGAGCTCAACACGGAGACAGAAGACATAGGTTTAGACTGGTTTTGCTCTTTACTAACTTAATACCTCTCACTTTCATGTTTCTCATTCACTAAATGAAGCTAACTCCTACCCTGCTTGCCTCATTTAGTTATTAAGGGAACATGCATTCAATTTCTTTGAGAATGCATCTCTTTCCATGACTACTATCATCGCTACTAGAATATAACGCTGTATATTGACAGAGTAGTTAAAACAATCTTTTTTTTTTTCCATTAACTCACTAGAACCAAAGTATTTTTTACTGGAGTTAAAATATTGTTAAATAAAACACATGTGTACACAATGTATACAATGTAGAATAACTGATAAAACAATTAAAAAACAAAATACAGAAAGTTTAAATAGTTTTCAAACTGTGAGCAAACAAAAGCAAAGACAACAAAACAATTTAATTTTACCAAAGGTCTGGGGAAAAAAAAATTAAAAAGAGTTTGCTTAAAGAGAAAAACACAAAGACATAAGAAACATATGAATGTGATCTTTTCAATGGAAAGTTTCAGAAGTTAATAAAAATTTCTATTGGAAGTAAACTTCAACTCTCCTCTTACCCTGGCCCCCCATCTAATTTAAGCTATCCTGTTGATTCTTTCTCCACCTAACCACTCACCTTATTTCCTCCTTTCCGTTTCTACTGCCACAGCCTGACCTGCACTACTTTTTGTCAGGATTAATCCAGCAAGCACATGAGTAGTCTCAACTCCAGAACTCTCTTCTCTTCATGTATCATCCTATTTATCATTACCAGGACTGTCATTTTAAAGGAAGGACTTAACTCCATTCCTGTATCAGTAAAGATAGGACAGACTGTGCTGCATAATAAACCATTCTCAATGCTCCATATGTAACTTAAAACAACAAAAGTTTTGCTCAAACTATACGATTTGTCTCTGGTCAGTGGAGAGCTCTACTCATTTGCAGCAACCCCTATCTCAAACATACTAAAGGACAGAAAGAGAGCTCAAAAAAATTCTTATAAGTCATTACATTCTCCATCAATTCTAGTACCAACACCATTCTCAGAAGTTGCTACATGATTCCATCAAACCAGAAAGAGCAGAAGCAGGACAGTGTAAAAAGTGAAATTCTCATAAATGCCTGGAAGAGAGAAATTTTTGGTGATCATCAGTGATTGCAAGAGTCAATTTTCAATTAAAAAAAAAACTTTAGTGATGGTTCCCTATTACCTATCAAATAAAGTTCAATTCATTTAAGGCTTTTCTCAATTTGGACATAATCAGACTTGCCATGACTACCTACAAGACCCATCTCCCAGCATACTCCGTGCAGTTCCAATGAATGGTCCTATTCCCTGGAAATAAAGTAAACTGTAACTTGATCCAGCAGCTCTATTCTATCTGGAATGTTCTGTCTTCCATGATGTGTCTACTAAAATGCAGCATTCTCTGATTCTACAAATTTAATCACTTCCTCTCTGGTATTCTCATATTTTCTTTTTCATTTAATTTTTGGAGTCTAACATGGCACATAACATATTATTTGGGGATGCATTATTTAAATGCTCTAGAATCCCAGTCCTTAGGGAGAGTTATTAGGCCTTTTTCATTTGCCCATCTTCCAGGTCTAGCTTCCTATGTGATATGCATGTGTAGTCAACAAAAGTTTTTTTTTAAAGGAGTACTATAATTAAAGTTCAAAATGATTATGTAACTTTAGTGCCACAAAATTAAATTCATAAGATTTTTAGAATAGCATGACTTTGTTTTTAAGGTCAGACATTAAACATTACTTTAAACTTTAGTAGCTCTCCACAAAGTGCTACTTCACTGCTGGCCCGTGCACAATGGCCATGAACCTCTGGTCAGGATGTGAATGTAAAGGTTAAATAATACTGTTCTCGCCAAATATTCATCTAGGTTATCTTGTTGAAGTTCAACAGACTTATTTCTACATAGAAATATTTACTCTCATTTTTTTACACTAAGAAGAGATACAGATTATTCCCATACTTTAGCTAAGCCAAAGTCTTATATTTTTCTAAATATATTCAAATATTCTAGTATTCAGGATATACAATGCACAAAGTCATTATTATTTCAGCATAACTAGAAGAATGAATAATATTTGAATTGCTGCAAGTTTGAATCTTAATATTTTCCAAATATTTCTATAAAGTAGAGGTAGTATTTTATATTTCTTCATAAATACTCACAACATAAGCCTAGTATTAAAGTTTTTTAAATTAATTCATTCATTTATTGTTCCATTCAATAAGCAATGACTGGATAGATCAGTGATTAAATAGATATAAAAATGAAATTAAGTTATTGAAAAAATATGGTTCTTTGATCTAGGATGAAATTAGCAGACATTGTTAAGGGACTTCATATATAAGGAATAGACAGGAACTGAGAATTACCAGCACAATACTTAAAAGTATAATAATACACCTATAAGGCTGTTGGATGTTTGAGACATAGTTTTCTTTCATGAGTTATCTCAAAAATTCTTAGCTCAGACTAACTGATCACATTCTAATGCTTAACGAAGATATCTTATTTTATAAATCAAAGAATGGGGAGACTAAAGATGGCAGCATGAGAGGTGAGACAGACCTCCTGCTGAAACCACATATAATACAAAAATATAATTATTACAACTAATCCTGAAAGAGCAACAGGAAAGAAGGCTGTGCCAGACTGCACACACCTGGAGAAAAGAACAGACCACATGAAACAGGGTAACGTACAAAAGCCATGATCTGGAAGGACGCAAGCCCTTCCCCGATCCAAGCTCAATGGCAGGGGGAAGAGAAATGGAGCGGGGAGGGACTGGAGGCCTGGGACTAATGAACAACCAGCCCTGGAGATTTGCTCTGGGAGCATGAGCCTACATTGCATGGTGCTCTGGTGATTAGCGGGGTTGGAAAGCTAAGACAGGCGGAATACCTGGAGAGACTGAGATTCTGGCTACTTGTGGAAAACAGGGATCCATATCTGGCTGCTATGGGTGGGCAGTCTGAGAGACTTCCTAACAGCGAGAGGGCTGATAAAGAGGCAAGGATTGCACAGAGCTTAATGATCAGGAGAAAGGACAGACAGACAAAACTGTCCAGGTGCACTCTGCCCAGCAGGTTGGGAGCTTTCACGATCTTCAGGAGCTTCCATCCTCCTGGCTGGGTAGGCAGCTCTGAGGCTCCACACAGTGTTATGCAGCCTGCCGTGCCTTCCTCCTGGCCAGCTTGCACCTTGCTCACAAACCGGCAACCCCTGCCCTGGCATCAGGCCAGCCAGAGTGAAGCCCCGCCTCCAGCAGCTACAAATGCAAAACATAGAGGCATACACCTGTGTGTACAGACCACAGGTACTGGCAGTGGAGACAGGCATAGAAGCTGGGAAGCAGGAAACAGCTCTTTCCTCCACCCGGGCACCAGCACTGGCCCTGCAATGCACAAAATCATTCCAGGGGCTGAGCAGCTCCAGAGAGTAGAGCTTCTGGGCACTAGAGGGCCAGACGTACAAATACTAAACTTCAAAGGAACATGGTTCAAAGAAAAATTATGAATACACCAGAGAAAGATTCAAATGAAATGGACCACATGAATCTTCCTGAAAGAGATTTCAAAATAAAAATCATTAACATGCTCCTGGAGTTACAGAAAAATATTCAAGAACTCAGGAATGAATTTAGGATGGAGACCCAATCGTTCAGGAACACAATGGAAGGTTTTAAAACAAGATTAGATAAGGTGGAAGAGAGGATAAATGAAACAGAAATTAGAGAAGAGGAATACAAAGAAGCTGAGGCACAGAGAGAAAAAAGGATCTCTAGGAATGAAAGAATATTGAGAGATATGTGTGACCAATCCAAAAGGAACAATATTTGCATTATAGGGGTACCAGAAGAAGAAGAAGAGAGAAAAAGAGGTAGAAAGTGTCACTGAGGAGGTAATTGCTGAAAAATCCCCCAATCTGTGGAAGGAGATAGTCTCTCAGGCCATGGAGGTGCACAGATCTCCCAACACAAGGGACCCAAGAAGGACAACACTAAGACATAATAATTAAAATGACAATGATCAAGGATAAGGACAGACTTTTAAAAGCAGCTAGAGAGAGAAAAAAGATCACATACAAAGGAAAACCCATGAGGATATCATCAGGTTTCTCAAAAGAAACATTAGAGGCCAAAATGCATGATATATTTAATGCAATGAAGCAGAAGGGACTCGAACCAAGAATACTCTATCTGGCAAGATTATCATTTAAATTTGAAGGAGGGATTAAACAATTTCCAGAACAGCAAAAGCTAAGAGAATTTACCTTCCAAAAACCATCTCTTTAATGTATTTTGGAGGGACTGCTATAGCTGGAAGTGTTCCTAAGGCTAAATAGTTGTCAGCAGAGGTAATAAAACCACAGTAAAGAAAATAGAACAGTTAATTACTAACCAAAGCAAAATCAGATCAACTACCCCCAAAGTCAGTCAAGGGATAGACAAAGAATACAAAATATGATACCTAATAGATAAAGAATGGAGGAGGAAAAAAGAGGAGAAAGAAAAAGAACCTATAGATTGTGTTTGTAATAACATACTAAGTGAGTTAAGTAAGACTCTTAGATAGTCAGGAAGTTACCCTTGAACCTTCGGTAACCACAAATCTAAAGCCTGCAATGGCAAGAAGTACATAACTATCAATAATCACCCTAAATGTAAATGGTCTAAATGCACCAATCAAAAGACAAAGAGTTACTGAATGGATAAAAAAACAAAACCAGTCTATGTGCTGCCTACAAGAGATGCATTTCAAACCCAAAGGCATATACAGACTAAAAGTGAAGAAATGGAAAAAGATATTTCATGAAACTAATAGAAAGAAAAAAGCAGGAGTTGCAGTACTTGTATCAGACAAAATAGACTTCAAAACAAAGAGTGTAACAAGAGACAAAGAAGGACATTACCTAATGATAAAGGGGTCAATCCAACAAGAAGATATAACCATTATAAATAACTATGCACCCAACACAGGAGCAACTACATATGTGAAACAAATACTAACAGAATTAAAAGGGGAAATAGAATGCAATGCATTCTTTAAAGGAGACTTCAACACTACATTCACTCCAATGGACAGGACAACCAGACAGAAAATAAGTAAGGAGACAGAGGCCCTGAACAACATATTAGAACAGATGGATCTAACAGACATCTACAGAACTCTACACCCAAAAACAGTAGGATACACATTATTCTCAATACACATGGAACATTTTCAAGAGTAGATCATATACTAGGCCACAAAAAAAGCCTCAGTAAATTCAAAAAGACTGAAACTGTACAAACCAGCTTGTCATACCACAAAGTTATGAAACTAGAACTAAATTATGTAAAGAAAACAAAAGGCCCACAAACACACAGAGGCTTAACAACATGCTCCGAAATAAACAATGGATCAATGACCAAATAAAAACAGAGCTCAAGCAATATATAGAGACAAATGACAACAATAATACAACACTGCAAAATCTGTGGGATGAAGCAAAGGCTATGCTAACAGGGAAGTATACAGCAATACAGGCCTACCTCAGGAAAGAAGAACAATCCCAAATGAACAGTGTAAACTCACAATTAATGAAACTAGAAAAAGAACAAATGAGGCCCAAGGTGAGAAGAAAGAGGGACACAATAAAGATTAGAGTAGAAATAAATAAAATTGAGAAGAATAAAACAACAGAATCACTGAAAGCAGGAGGTGGTTCTTCAAGAAAATAAATAAATAGGTAAACCCCTAGCCAGACTTATCAAGAAAAAAGAGATTCTACACACATAAACAGAATCATAAATGAGAAAGGAAAAATCACTACAGACACCACAGAAATACAAAGAATTATTAGAGAACACTATGAAAAATTATATGCTAACAAACTGGAAAACCTAAAAGAAATGAAAATTTTTCTAGAAAAATACAACCTTCCAAGGCTGACCCAGAAAGAAACAGAAATTTTAATAGACCAACTATGAGCAATGAAATTGAATTGGTAATCAAAAACTACCTAAGAACAAAAACCCTGGACAAGATGGCTTCACCACTGAATTTTATCAAACATTTACTGAAGACTTAATACCCATTCTCCTTAAAGTTTTCCAAAAAGTAGAAGAAGAGGAAATACTTCCAAACTCATTCTATGAGGCCAGCATCACTCTAATATCAAAACCAGGCAAAGACACCACAAAAAAAGAAAATTATATACCAATATCCCTGATGAATATAGATGCAAAAATACTCAACAAAATATTAGCAAACTGAATTCAAAAATACATCAAAAAGGTCATCCATCATGATCAAGTAGAATTTATTCCAGGGATGCAAGGATGGTACAATATTAGAAACATCAACATCATCCACCACATCAACAAAAAGAAGAACAAAAACCACATGATCATCTCCATAGATGCTGAAAAAGCATTTGACAAAATTCAACAACAATTCATGATAAAAACTCTCAACAAAATGGGTATAGAGGGCAAGTACCTCAACATAATAAAGGCCATATATGACAAACCCACAGCCACCATCATACTTAACAGAGAGAAGGTGAAAGCTTTTCCTTTAAGATCGGGAACAAGACAAGGATGCCCACTCTCACTACTTTTATTCAACATAGTTCTGGAGGTCCTAGCCATGGCAATCAGACACCACAAAGAAATAAAAAGTATTCAGATTGGTAAAGAAGAAGTTAAACTATCACTGTTTGCAGATGACATGATGTTGTACATAAAAATCCCTAAAGATTTCACTCCAAAACTACTAAATCTAATATCTGAATTCAGCAAAGTTGTAGGATACAAAATTAATACATAGAAATCTGTTGCATTCCTACACACTAATGATTAACTAGTAGAAAGAGAAATCAGGAAAACAATTCCATTCAAAGTTGCATCCAAAAGAATAAAATACCTAGGAGTAAACCTAACCAAGGAAGTGAAAGACCTATACTC
The DNA here is from genome assembly GCA_032199065.1 of Smutsia gigantea. NCBI lineage: Eukaryota > Metazoa > Chordata > Mammalia > Pholidota > Manidae > Smutsia > Smutsia gigantea. The sequence goes on from JAVSCE010006751.1 coordinate 94,427, forward strand.
TGAAAACTGTAAGACACTCATGAGAGAAATTACAGAAGATACCAATAAATGGAAACATATCCCATGCTCATGGATAGGAAGAATTAATATTGTCAAAATGGCCATCCTGCCTAAAGCAATCTACAGATTCAGTGCAATCCCTATTAAAATACGAATAGCATTCTTTAACAAACTAGAGCAAGTAGTTCTAAAATTCATATGTTAACCACAAAAGACCCTGAATAGTCAAAGCAATCCTGAGAAGGAAGAATAAAGCTGGGGGGATTATGCTCACCGACTTCAAGCTCTACTACAAAGCCACAGTAATCAAGACAATTTGGTACTGGCACAAAAACAGACCCATAGACCAATGGAACAGACTAGAGATCCCAGATATAAACCCAAGCATACATGGTCAATTAATATATGATAAAGGAGCCATGGACATACAATGGGGAAATGACAACCTCTTCAGCAACTGGTGTTGGCAAAACTGGACAGGTACATGCAAGAGAATGAAACTGGATTATTGTCTATCCCAATACACAAAAGTAAACTTGAAAGGGATCAGAGACCGGAATGTAAGTCATGAAACCATAAAACTCTTAGATGATAACATAGGTAAAAATCTCCTGAATAGAAACATGAGCAACTTTTTCCTGAATGCATCTCCTTAAGCAAGGGAAACAAAAGCAAAAATGAACACATGGGACTACATCAACCTAAAAGGCTTCTGCATGGCAAAGGAAACCATTAACAGAACAAAAAGGCAACCTACAGTACAGGAGAATATATTGGTAAATGACATATCTGACAAGGAGTTAACATCCAAAATATATAAAGAACTCACACACCTCAACAACCCAAAAGCAAATAACCTCAATAAAAAATGGGTGGAGGATATGAACAGACAGTTCTTGAAAGAAGAAATTCAGATGGCCAACAGTCACATGAAAAGATGCTCCACATCACTAATCATCAGGAAAATCAAGTTAAAACCACAATAAGATATCATCTCACACCAGTTAGGATGGCCAGTATCAAAAAGACTAAGAACAACAAATGCTCACAAGGATGCGGAGAAAGGGGAACCCTCCTACACTGCTGGTGGGAATGTAAGCTAGTTCAACCATTGTGGAAAGCAATATGGAGGTTCCTCAAAAAACTAAAAATACAAATACCATTTGACCCAGGAATTACACTCCTAGGAATTTACCCAAAGAACATAATTTCTCAGAATCAAAAAGACATATGCACCCCTATGTTTATTGCAGCACTATTTACAATAGCCAAGATATGGAAGCAATCTAAGTGTCTGCCAGTAGATGAATGGATAAAGAGGTGGTATGTGTACACGATGGAATACTATTCAGTCATAAGAAAGAAACAAATCCTACCATTTGTAACAACATGGATGGAGCCGTAGGATATTATGCTCAGTGAAATAAGCCAGGCGGAGAAAGACAAATAACAAAGGATTTCCCTCATTTGTGGAGTATAACAATGAAGCAAAACTGAAGGAACAAAACAGCAGCAGACTTAGTGACTCCAAGAAGGGACTAGTGGTTACCAAAGGGGATTGGTGGGGAAGGGTGAGTGGGGAGAGAGGGAGAAGGGGATTGAGGGGTATTATGATTGGCACACATGTTGTGTGTGGGGGGTCAGGGGGAAGATAGTGTAGTACAGAGAAAGCAAAGAGTGACTCTTGGCATCTTACTACACTGATGGATAGTGACTGCAATGGGGAATGCGGGTGACATGATAATATGGTTGAATGTAATAACCGCATTGTTTTTTCATGTCAAACCTTCATAAGAGTGTATATCAATAATACCTTAATAAAAATAAGTAAATAAAAGAATGTTACAATACTATTTTACTGTTATAAATACTATTTATAATTTCAAGTAAGCAAGTAGGCAATTGCCAGTGTCATATAACATAAAATGCATAAATGTGGCTCAAGAGTTCATTTTTATTAGGAACAGGTTTCTCCATCATGTAGTACGTACTGGCACAACTTCTCTTTATCAATCAATCAGCAAATATTTATGATAACTAACCATAGGCACAGTATTACACACTGGGAAGAGAGGCAAAGAGAGAGGGACATAGTCCTTCCAAGAAATAAACATAAAGTCTAGAAAAAAACACCCATAAGAGGTCACTGAATGCTTGATTAAAAGTAAATTTAAATGCATTAATCTCACCAAATAAGAAGAGTATGAAGTCAGAAAATGCTTCTGTGGAGAAGGAAAGATTTCCCACAGGAGTGACATTTAAGTTCAGACCCAAGAGGTGAACAGACTTAACTAAAGGAGAGCTTAACAAATTCCATGAAATATCAAGTATCTAGTAAGGCTAGGGTATGGAGAATAAGGAAAAAGGCTCAGAGGAGGTTGGAGAAGAAAACAGCCCTGTGGACATTCAGCTATAAGGAGTTTGGATTCTATTCAGGGGAAGAAAAGAAGCTACTAAAGGGTTTTGTGCAGGAGCAGGGGACTGAAGTGTACGTACAGAACTCTGTGCTGAATGAGGCAGGCATATGTGAAAGAAAGAATTCAGACTTCTTCTCAACATAGAACCTAAACAAAGCATGACATGGTACCAATTAAAGGAGCATTTCCTGTTAAGTTCAATCATTAGCAAGATATAAAATAGCATAAAAGAAATAAAATTCTTCTTTTTCTTTTTTCAATAACTTTCCACAGCAACATATAGGAAAAGATTTCTGAAGATATCATACATTAGTGGCAAAATACAATTGGATCTTGGGCACATGGAATGTAAAATTCTACTCATCACCCCACATTTGTTTGTTTAGCTGCCAAAAGCTCTCTGAACAAAGAGCCAGGTCAATAGAGAGAATGTCAAAATGGAAGAACAGCATCCCCCTGTCATCTGCTACCAAAAAGGAACTTTTTACCTATCTGATGACCTCCTCCTAGTGGGCTTCAGTCAACAAAGAAGAGCAGCATGAGAATCATTTTCTCAGAACCATACTGAGGAGGAACCACCGTGTGCTCAGATGTACTTCCTGCAATGTCTCCAAGTTACTACCACAGCTCATTTTTTAACACTAGAACAGTTTGCACAATGCACGGCCTTTTCTGCTGCTCTCTGATATAAAGTATTAAATAAAGCCCATGGCCATTTAAGAGAACAGAAATTTTTTGCAAGTCACAAAGAGGATATTTTCTATCTAACAATGGAATTAACTCAATTTTTTATGAAGTACCATATTTACTTGTGTATTTCATCTGTATCATGGACACTGCTTGCCTGCCTCCCAGTTTTGAAGAAATAGTTTTTTCCACAACTCCCTATTATTTCGTGGTCAGGGTGCTTAAAGAACGATAAATGGTCCTACTGGTTAGTAAGAAAAAGTTCACAATGTTGAAACAGTGTTTGCTGTTTTTGTACAAACTTCAGAGACTCTTCCAATGAGTAAACAAAAGAAAATTTTCAAACTCAGAGTAACATAACCAATCACATAATTCTGACTAGAAACTTACAAAGAAGATCAAAACTTAAGTTAGGCCCCCAAATCAGGAGCACGTGGCTTATAATGGACAGGAATTTGGAAACAGTTCTTTTCCCAGGCTGGTGGAATAGATGGCTGTGGGTAAAACTGTAACATTTCCAGAGTATCTCGCCTGGCTTTAGTGCATTGCATATCCTCAGGGCTCTAGCGAAGTTCATCTCCAAGTTCATCACCTGGGCAACCGAGGGCGTGTCTGAACCTGAGAGTTTAAAGGGAGGGGCTTGCTTGCTTGCTTCTTCAGGAGCAGAGGAGAGAGAAGGCCCCGGACTGTGGTTTGTAAGCAGTAAAAGGGTTTTAAACTTTATTTTTCCCTTTGACTGATTTCGGTTTTTAGAGGTATTTTGCCCTGGGATTTCCTCTCCCTGGACTTACAGTGGGAAAAAACTCAAGTTATGCTAAGGGGCAATAAAAATATTTTCTTCACATCTAAAAATCGTATGACCTGGTAGTAACATTTAAACTCCAATATCTTATCACAGAGATATATAAAGTGACTGGATCTCAGAAATCGCTGGTTAAGGCCTATCCCAGAGTTCCCTGCTCATCATGACTCCAACTCTGGCTGGGTTTCTTCACCTCAGTAAGAGATTCTCCAACGGCTGCAGTACTTCCATTTCATGATTTTTAAATATGCATTACACTGGTTCCACTTGGCACTGAGTTTAGCAAATGTAAATCTGTTTCAGAAAGCATTCATTCCCAGAAGAAATATATTTCAAGATTTAATTTGACTTGCTATGTTAAAACACACACAAACAAAATCTCTCTAACCTCAGGTAGAGAACTGAATCACATTCTCTTCTTCTGAATGCTGATACCTAGCACAGTGCTTGTCACCAGATATATGCTCAACAAATAGTAGATGAAGTGAACGAATAATGAAAAAGTAAAGAACGTATGGATGAATGAATGAGAAGATCCACACATATACAGCAACTTCCTTGGGCCCTTTTCCCCTTGAAGAGCAGAGGTAGGCATTTCTTTCTGCATGTTAGGCCTCAAATTGGCTTCAAGAAAGAGAAAAGTCCCTCTTGCTTCTGCTGCCTCACTTACTGCTCTTTCTCACGGCAGAGGCAGGCATTCCAAGATCAGGGAGTTAGCAATGGATCAGACAGTAGATAGCCTTTATACTCAACTTTTTGTTCAGCCAAAGGTGATAGTTCCTTTCTCCTGGGAACAGATCCATTTGGCCCCAGGCTTCTAAGAGAAGGGATAATTACATGACTAATAGAAGGAATTGTTAAGTTTAAATGATTCCTTTGTTGTAAGTTCTCACTTTGGGAAGCACATAACTATTCAATGCACTAAATGCCTCATTATTACTTAAGGGTATATTAGATGAATTTTTATTTTAATTTGAAATAGATTCATTGAGATTTCATTCTCAATGCAGGAAATAACCTTTTAACTCAAAATTAAATGTGGTGAACTACATGCTGAAAGAAAAATTTCAAATTCATCAGAAAACAGATTAATATTACTACTACTCCTAATACTAATAGCAGTAGCTAATTATGTATTGAGCTTTTACCATGGGCTGGGCACTGTTCTTACCCTCACTACCACCCTACAAGGTAGGTAGGAACCATTATTATACCCACTTAAAGATACAGAAACTATGGCCAGGATTAAACAGCCAAGAGGCAGAGCGAGTCTTTGCACCCAGACGATCTGATTCTAGTGCCTGCTCTCTGCTCTAACTATGGCTTTTCATAGAAAAATATGAAGCCTGCTTAACTAAAGTAGGGAGGATTACCAACAATAAGCAAATTATGGAATGATTCCAATCATGGAATTATTGAGTAGTTCTTTTCGGTGTGTGGTCAATCCCCAGTTCTAATTCAATTAACTTTTTGTGTCAACAAACATTAATAATTGAAGTAATGACATTTCTTATGTCATGGAATACTCCCACATTTCAACTAGTGTGGCCTTTCAACTATCCAGGTCCCCAGGCCAAGCCCGAAGGACCTGCACACAGACACAGTAAAGATAAAAGATAATCAGATTTGAAAGCTAGTCTAAAGAAAATTCAGAGAAAGGCAGAGATAGGAAAATATATACTCCAGGGATGAAGAACAAATCAATTTGGCTACATTTGAAAGGTTTATGACAGAGAATAGTGGATAGGTGGGTATGGGCCAAGTTGTGGGAGGCCTGAAACCTCTATTAAGGCCTTTGAATTGATTTCTAACACTAATGGGGAGTAACAGCAGGTTTTTAAATAGGAGATGAAGAATGTAAAATGGTATTTTAGTAAAATGAATCCATCAGATTTTTTTTTTAATGAGTTATAAGAGAAAGAGACAAACTACAGGCAAAAAAGCAGGAAATACCATAGCTCCCCGGCAATCACAAATTAGCATTCACAATTTCAACCTTTCCCAAGTGATCTCCAAATGTTCTCATTTCTAATTTTTCTAGGGCACAGAGTTACGAGGTCGATTTGTGAAAGCAAGTTGCTCTCCAGCACCAGACTTCTGCTTCTCAGTGAGGTTTCACCTTTTTTCCCCTAAACTAGGCTCTCTGTCTGTACTCAATCCATCTCACTAAGCGATGAAATATGTTTCTTTATGCAAGTGCCTCCAAGTAAACTGAAACTATAGGTGTAGAAGTAAACAGTGAGTTATAGTAATTAGTGATTAAATTGTGAAAGTTCTACACACTCATCCCTTGGGAACTGTAGAGCTTACTGGAACTGCCAGCACCAGGTGGGGGAACTGACTAGAGATGGGGTGAGGGAAAAAAGAAATCAAGATGGGCTGTAAAGTTCCAAGCCTAGGAGACAGGGAGCATATTAGTGCCTTTAGTATAAATACCAGAGGGCACCTAGTATTTATGAGAACTTGATAGGTGTCTCAGCTCAATGACTAAAGATCTTAGAGGCTGAGTTAAGTGAGCTCTTATGTGGAAGAGAAGCTACTTGGATAATTTTAGGGTTCCTTTAAATGCATCCTAGAGGATGTGGAGCTTTTCAACACTCTTTTTTCTGCTCTTTTAATGTTGCATTTTGGGGCACTGTAATTTCTTGATTTTTCAAATCAACATCATATAATTTTATCTCCTATTTCAGAAAACACTTTGTGAATCCTGAACAGTCAGTCCCTTGACAGGAGTAAAAACTCCCTGTTTTCATGACTAGTCTCTAGGTAGTTCTATTTTCAATCAGCATCTAACAGCTACAACTGCTTTAACTTTTACGCACTGAAATGATATTGATATACATCATAATGGGGAGAGAAAGGCTACTGGTGAAATAACTCTATCATGTTAACTTTTGTCTTTGTTTTGCAGGAAAAACTTCAGAGTGACATTCTGTGAAATAATTAAAGCTAGATATATACAAAGAAGGTAAAAAAAAAAAAAAGGAAAAAAGAAAAAAAACAACCACAAGCCTGGTTAATTGCTGAGAATTCAAATGGAGAATTATTCACAATGACAAAGAGTCTTTATCTCACTGCTCCCCAGCCAGCTCCTTGTGGGTCACCAGCCTTGTCTGGACTCCCCATGGATAACAGCATCAGCTCCAGGGAAGATCAGCAGTGAACAGAGGATGTGTTATGTGGAAATAGTTATTTCAGATGGATCACAAATGGGAGCCTGGTGAGAAGACAAAAGCTGGAGCAGTGTACAGCAAGAATGCTTTAAAAAGCAGTAGTTAAGAAGAGAGGGATTTTTTTTTTTCATATTTAAAATTTTTCTGGAGGTTCAAATGAAAAATGGATGTTGAAAGCAGGCCACACAATCCACACAGGAGACACTCTCTGATTGCTGGCCCTGGTGGCCATGGGGGCTACCATTTCTGAGCTCCACAGCAATGTAACAGTCAGAAAGGTAGTTCTTTGTAAGTCACTATCCCCAGGGCACTACACAGACAGTCTGAAATACAACCTCCCTCCGTCTTCCTGTGCCAAAGGCCTATATACTTAGCCTGGAGTTTCAGCCTGATGGACAGGCTTTAGGTTTCCCACACATCTAGAAGCTAAGGAGATGCTCCCTGGGAAAATAGGAAGAGAGACACTGTCCTTGAGCACGACTTTGGTTTTGCTACAGCTTGACAAGACCTCCCAAAAAGGAGCCTATACACTCATCTGGAACTCCAGTTTTTGCAACTTCCACCAAGGAGATGCCTTCAGATCTCCTGGTGTGGAGATTATGATTGCATCCCCACAGGATTGTATATATTTGCATATTTTAATGCTGCTGCCTGAGGGCCTGGCTACCAGTCAGACCAAAAATAAATGCTAAATGAGACTCCTTCCCTCTGAACACTGACAAGTCTTGGCATACCTCAACATGGGGTTATATTAAGAACAAACCAGGTGGTATAGACAATCACTAAGATTCAAGAGATAAACTAGAGTTAGGGCAAGATTGAATGAGGTGCTCCATCACCTATACAAAAGGCCACTCCTTCAAGACCAAGAGGGAGATAGTAAGCCTAATATATAGAAACAAACACAAAGAGTCAAGCAAAATAAGGAAACAGAAAAATATGCTCCAAGTGAGAAAATAAAACAAAACCTCAGAAAAAGACCTTAATGATATAGAATTAAGTAACCTACCTGATTAATAATTCAAAGTAATGGTTATAAAGATGTTTGCCGAACTCATAAGAATGGTGAACACAGTGAGAAATTCAACAAAGAGATAGAAAATGTGATAAACACCAAATAGAAGTCACAGAACTGATGAATACTATAACTGAATGCCTAGTTACACTAGAGAGCTCAACATCAGATACGATGAAATAGAAGAAAGGATTAATGAACTATAAGAAAAGCAATGGAACATTCCCACAAAGGGTAGCATAAAGAAAAAAGAATTAAAAAAAATGAAGATAACTTAAGGTTCTTTTGGGACAACATCAAGCAGAATAATATTTGTATTGTAGGGGCCTCATGAAGAGAAGAAATAAAGAAAGGGGCAGAAAATTTTATGTGAAGTAATGATGCTTGAAAACTTCCCTAACCTAGGGAAAGAAGCAGACCAGGTCCAGAAAGCCCAGAGAGTTCCAAATTAGATGAACCCAAAGAGATCCACACCAGGACACATATTTAAATGTCAAAAGTTAAGGAAAGAATCTTAAAAGCAGCAAAGGAATAACAAATTTTTAGGTATGAGGAAACCCCACAAAGGTATCAGATTTTTCAGCAGAAACTTTGCAGGCCAGAAAGGAGGGGCATAGCATATTTAAAGTGCTAGAAGAAAATATATTTCCAACCAAGAACACTCTACCCAGCAAAGTTATCATTCAGAATTGAAAACAGATGAAGAATTTCCCAGGAAAGCAAAAACTAAAGAAAGTTCATCACTACCAAACAGGCCTTACAATAAATGTTAAATGGATGTCTTTAAGCTGAATATAACTGGCATTAATTAATAATGAGAAAATATATGAAAGTAAAAATCTACTGGAAAAGGTAAATACATAGTAAAGGTAATGAATTAATCCCTTATAAAGCTACTAAGAATGTTAAAAAAACAAAAGTAGTAAAATTAAAATTACAATAATTAGTTAAGAGATACATAAAATAAAAAGATGAAAAATGTGACATCATAAATACAAAACATGGAGAGGGAGTAAAATGTAATGTGTTCAAATTTAATTTGCTATCAACATAAAATAGTGTCATATACATAGGATAATAATATGTGAACCTCACAGAAGCCACAAAGCAAAAATTTATAGTAAATATAGTAAATACATAAAAGAAAATAAAGGAATCTAAATATAACACTAAAAAATGTCATCAAAGCACAAGGGAAGAGAGAAAGAGGAGATAAAAAGAACATAGAGGAACTACAAAAACAGATGGAAAACAATGACCAAAATAGTAATATGTACACTCCTAACAACAATTACATTAAATGTAAATGGACTAACTTTACCAATCAAAAGACATACAGTGGCTTAAAAAATCTAGACACAGCATTTATTCATCTGTGGTCTTTCTATTTTCTTCTTTATGGGTCTAGTAAGTATGCTAAAAGTTTGTCAATTTTGTTTATCTTGCAAAGAAGCAAGATAAAGTTTTTTAAAAACTTAAAAAACTAGACACTAACTGCCTACAAGACACTCACTTCACAAGTAAGGACAAACACAGACTAAAGTGAAGGGATGGAAAAGATATTCCATGAAAATGGAAATGAAAAGAAAGCTGGTGTAGCTATACTCATATCAGACAAATAGAGACTTTAAAACAAAGACTGTAATAGAAGACAAAGAGGGGCACTACCTAATGATAAAGGAGTCAAGAAGGTATAACATTTATAAATATATATGCACAAAATATGAATACCAAAATATAAAACACAGATATTAACAGACCTAAAGGGAGAAAATTATAGCAAAACAATTATATTAGAGGAGTTCTGCACCTCATTTTTATCAATAGATAGACTATGACAGAAAATTAATAAGTAAATATTGGCCTTTACCAACACATAGACCAGAAGATGGTTTTAATAGATATATACAGAACATTCCATCCAAAAGAAGCAGAATACACATTCTTCTCAAGTGCACATGGAACATTCTCCAGGATAGATAACATGTTAGGCCACAAAACAAGTCTCAACAAAGATTAAAATCATATCAAGCATCTTTTTTAACCACAACGGTATAAAACTGGGAATCAATTACATGGAGAAAAAATTACATGAAAAAAAGCTACAAATATGTGGAAATTAAGCAACATATTACTAAACAACCAGGAGACAGGAAAAATAAAAAATGCTTAGAGACAAATGAAAATACGAATACAATGTACGAAAACCTATGGGATGCAACAAAGAAGTTTGAAGAGGGAAGTTCATAGCAATATAGGCCTCTCTTAAGAAAAAAGAGAAATATCAAATAAACAATTTAATGGTACACCTGAAGAAACTAGAAAAAGAATAAAACAAAGCAAAGCCCAGAGATAGTAGAAGAAAGGAAATAAAGATCAGAGGAGGAATAAATAAAATAGTGACTAAAAAGCCAATAGAAGAAAAGTCAATGAAACTACAGGCTGGTTCTTTGCAAGATAAACAAAATTGACAAACTTTTAGCATACTTACTAGACCCATCAAGAAGAAAAGAGAAAGACCACAGATAAATAAAATCTGAAATGAATGAAAAGTTACAACTGACACCTCAGAAATACAGAGGATTTTAAGAGACTACTATAAACAATTATATATGCCAACAAATTGATAAACCTAGAAAAAAAGTGGATAAATTCTTAGAAACATACAATCTTCCAACAATGAATCATGAAATAGAAAATCTGAATAGACCAATCACTATTACGGAGATTGAATCAGTAAAAATACTCCCAACAAAGCAATATCCAGGACCAGAATTAATGAATTCTACTAAATATTCAAAGATTTAATACCTATTATCCTCAAGCTTTTCCAAAAAATTAAAGAGGAAGGAATGTTCCCAAATTCATATTACAAAGCCAGCATTACTCTGATACCAAAACTAGACAAAGCACAAAAAAGAAAATTAAAGAACAATATCCCTGATGAACATAGATGAAAAAACCTAAACAAAATATTAACAAACCCAATTCAACAATACATTAAAAGGATCATATAGTATGCTCAAGTGAGTTTTATTCCAGGAATGCAAGGCTAGTTCAACATCCCAAATCCATCAACATGATATGTCCCATTAACAAAATGAAAAATATAAATCATATGATCATCTCAATAGATGCAGAAAAAGCATTTTGACAGAGTTCAACACTGATTCAAGATAAAAACTCTCAGCCAAGTGGATTTAAAAGGAATGTACCTCAACATAATAAAGGCCACGTATGACAAACCCACAGCTAATATACTCAACATTGAATGGCTGAAAATTTTTTATCTAAGATCAGGAGCAAGACAAGGATGCTCACTCTCTTCAATTTTATTCAACATAGTACTGGAAGTCCTAGACACAGCAGTCAGGCAAGAAAAAGAAATAAAAGGAATACAAACTGGAATGGAAGAAGTAAAACTGTTACTATTTGCACATAACATGATTCTATATAGAGAAAACAGTCACCAAAATAGAACTGTTTTCTGAATAAATAAATGAATTCACTAAAATTGCAGAAAGCAAAATTAATATATAAAAATCTGTTGTTCCATAAACTAATAACAAACTATCAGAAAATCAAGAAAACAATTCCGTTTACAATCATCATTATAAGAATAAATGCAAAGCAATAAGTTTAACTAAACAGGTGAAATAACTATATGACAAAATTATAGGATAGTGACAAAAGCAATTAAGGAAGGCACAAATAAATGAAATGATATTCTATGTTCAAGAATTGGTAAAATTTCTATTGTTGTAAGTGTCCATATTACCTATATTACCCAAAGTAATCCATAGATTCAAAGTAACCCCTATCAAATTCCAATGCATTTTTCAAAGAACTAGAACAAATAATTCTAAAATTATATGGAATAACGAAAGACCCAGATAGCTAAAACAATTTTGAAATGGAGGAATAAAGCTAGAGATATCATGAGCCCTGATTTCAAACTATACTACAAGGCTATAGTAATCAAAACAGCATGGTATTGCCAGAAAAAACAAACACATTGATCAATAGAACAGAATAGACAGCATAGAAATAAATCCACACACATAGGGCCAGTTGATTTATGATAAAGAAGGCAGGAATATACAATAGGAAAAGGACAGTCTCTTCAAACAACTTATGCTGGGAAAACTAGACAGCTACATACATGCAAAAGAATGAATCTTGACCAGTATCTTACACCATATAAAAAAAATTAACTCAAATGGATTAAAGCCTTGGATATAGGACCTGAAACCATAAAACTCTTAGAAGAAAACATGGGTGGTAAGCTCCTTGACAATGGTCTTAGTGTTTTTTGTTTGTTTGTTTGTTTTGTGGATTGGATTCCAAAGCAAGGGCAGCAAAAGTTAGGAGTACCTCAAATTAAAAAGCTTCCACACAGTGAAGGAAACCACCAACAAAATGAAAAGGCAATCTACTAAATGGGAGAAGATATTGGCAAATCATAGATCCAATAAGCGGTTAATATCCAATATATACAAGGAACTCATACAACTCAATAACATAAAAACAATCTGATTGCAAAATGAACAGAGGATTTGAGTAGACATTTTTTCAGAGAACATATATAGATGGCTGAGAGGCACATGAAAATATGCTCGGCATTCCTAATCATCAGAGAAATGCCAATAAAAACCATGGTGAGGTACCACCTTACACTTGTCAGAATGGCTACAAAAAAGATAAGAAATAACAAGTGTTGACAGGGATGCAGAGAAAAGGGAACCCTGGTACACTGTTGATAGGAATTGGTGCAGCCTCCACAGAAAACAATATGGAGGTTCTTCAAAAATTAAAAATAGAGCTACCTTATGATCCAGCAGTTCTGCTACTGAGTATGTATCCAAAGAATATGAAAATGCTAATTCAAAAGACATATGCATCCTTATGCTCAATGCAGCATATTTGCAAAAGCCAAGATACGCATACAACAACCTATGTGTCCACCAATGGATGAATGGATAAAGATGTAGTATATATAAGTATAATGGAATAGTGCTAAGCCATAAAAAAGAATGAAATTTTGCCATTTGGAACTTGAGGGTATTATGCTAAGTGAAATAAGTCAGAGAAAAATACTGCATGCTTTCACTTATATGTAGAATCTAAAACAAAACATAACAAACAAAACATAACAAAACCAGTCAGATACAGAGAACAGATTAGTGGTTGCCAGAGGAGTGGGGTGTTAGGGAGGTGTAAAATTGGTGGAGGGGATCAAGAAGTTCAAACTTCCAGTTATAAAATAAATATGTCATGGGGATGTAATGTACAGAATGGGGAATATAGGCAATAATATTGTATCAAATTTTTATGGTAACATGGTAACTAGACTTAATTGTGGTGATTATTTGACAATGTGCACAAATGTTGATGTACACATGAAATGAATATAATATGATATGTCAATTATACCTCAATAAAAAAAACTAAATACCCAAACCTGCATGTCCTATGAATAAATTCTAATTTATTGAACACAGTAAAATATCTGTTATTCAAATGTTTGATGCAATGGAGAATGCAATTTAATTAAAGCATTTTATCAGCTAAGAGTTAATACATATCAGTAATATTTGTTAAGTACTTTTAACCAATATCCATTTTCTTTAATCTTCACACTACCCATGATACGCCATTTATGAATGAGAAAAACTGAGGCTCCAATGGTTAAGAAATTTAAGCAATGATAATAATAGCTGGTTTTGGTGTTTGGCTCATTTAATCCTCACAGTTCCTAAAGGAAGAAGCTATTTTTACCTCCACTGTGTAGGTAAGGAAACTGAGACTCAGAGAGTTTTAGGTAACTGGCCCCAATTCTTAAGGGTAGCAAGTCATACCATCAGCCAAGATGTGAACCAATCTTGGCAGTTTGGCCACAAGGCTCAGGGAGAGCTCATGAGTAGGGGGACAACTGCAACTAGGAAATGGACATCTGACTCAAGGAGTTCTTCCCATACACCACACTGAGTTAAATAGGTACTTGGTGGCTTCCTCCCTTTTATCCTCCTCACTCCACAGATACCCACTGAACTATCCCTCCCACCTAGGAAAAAATACTGGCCTGCCCCAGATTTCATCTGGTTTTACATTATCTCCAGGGAAGAGATCAGAGATTTTACACTAATCCAACCCTTCCATACAAAAGAGGTAGGTTTCATCTTATGATACTGATAGGTTTTTTACCAGATTTTTTTTTAAATTCAGTCAACAGGATTGCCCTTCTTTTTAATATCCATAGAAAGACAGCTTCATTTATTAATGGTAAATAATGGTGGAAATGAACAGCTGTACTTCATTAATTAAATGAATTCAGAAAACTCCACAATGTCCCCAATCTTAAAATTATTCTTACACTATGTGCTGTACTGTCACTACTTTTAAAATTCACAGAAAAAAATTCAATCTTATTGCAGGACTGCATGGTTCCAGAAATAAATCTTTCAAAAATACACATTTATGGATATAGGACTAATTCTAAAATAAGTATCAACCAGGACTACCTTTTTCTGCATTGCTTCAGATACCTGATATATATACATCAAAACCATCTGTACACAGAAATGGGGCCACTGCTAGGGGAAGTATTATTCTTAGTTACAAAAGTGGAGCTATCTATAAAATTTTTTCTATCTAGTTTTTATTGAAAATAGCCTAATATAAAAAAATCATGTATGCATCATATAATAATTAAGATAAGATAAAGCAACACTTATCTTTGTAAAGTAGCAAAGGAAAATGTAAAATAGAAAGAATAGAAAAGTATAGTCGGCACACGCACACTACATTCCACCATCTATTTTGAACTGCTAAATACCATATAATTTAACAGTATGGTAAATATAAACCTATATAGCAGCTGCAATGATGAAGTAGCTAACAAAATTCTTATTTTTCCATGGATAATCCATTGGCAAACACCATTAATAGTGAACACTTCTAATCCTTACAAACAAGGTTTGACTCACTTTAGGCAAATAACTTATTCTTTCTGCCCCAAGTTACCCCACCCCACCCTCCAGCTTTTTGAGGTATAATTGCTAAGTGAAAATCATATCATTTAAGATGTATAATGTGATGTTAAACCAAGTTTCTCATCTCAAGAATCAGGAACATGGGCAACACGATTTCTTTATCCTCCTAAAACTTTAATATACATCAACCTACTCAAAAACTAATATCCTCAAATTTATGTAAAAATAAAATATGTGGGAGTACAATCATATTAAATGCAAAAAGAAAGCTCACTATAACCGTGAATTCTTTAGAAGCAAAATATGTCTTGCAAGATGACTATTACTTTCTTGCTTGTTTCTGTGAAGCCAGATTTTTATTTGGGTTGCTTAAAACAGGCACATCAACCCTCTCAAGTAGCAAACACCTTTACACTATTCTACTGCAAAGAAAGATGGGGGTGTACTTTTGATTTTCATAAATCAATAGACATTTCTGCTTTTTGTATACCCAGAGTGTATCTGCTCTTTAAAAATGATTTTAAAGTCAGAGAAATGAAGGTGTTCTTTAGAATATGTGTGTGAATGAAAGCATCCAAATAGATAATAAGGGGCCAGGTTTTAGGAATATGGAGAAAACGAGCTCTGGAAATTTAAATCAGCTAACATCAAAAGTAAATCTGAATCCTGGTTGAAGTTCAGAATAATGACTCAGAACTCAAGGGTTTCTATTTCTCCCTTACAAAAAGAAATTTAATACTTTTTATTGATTATTTGAACAAGGCCTGTATCCCCCCACCCCCCCAAGCCTGCCATTACAATGAATTCAGTCTCCCAGGAGTCCTTTTACTAGGTGCTAGAACATGGTATAATACATTATACGTTTTCTCAGGCTATAATTTTGGTATTTAATGAAACTAAACAGATTGCCTTAGCGTTGCTATGGAAACACTTATCAGAGAGGAAAGGGCTGGCAGTAAGCTATCTGCTGCCAAATGGGAAAGAATTCATTAGCTCTAGGAGACCGTCAGTCCCAAAAATCATCTAAATACAGACATTAAGAAAAAATGCTCAATTGACAACTGGGTTACACAATCCTAAAATCTCTCTTAACACATAAAGCTGAGCGCTGCACAGATCCTGCAGATTTGGTAAAGGGTTCTGAAAAAATTCAACTATAGTTGCAAATTTCTGAAGAATCTAGAGAAAGGAACAGATGGAGTCAGTGTGTAAGAGAAAACTCACTTGCTCCCAAAAGAGCAGGGAAGCCAACAGCACCAGTTCACCAAAGTAAGAGTTGCTCTGAGGCAGGCAAGCTGGTATCTTTTTCACAGGCAGAAGCCTGCAAATGATTGGGCTATACAGGCGTTCTGTAGGAAAATTCTACCTTTACAGTCCATAATTCTTAAAAGAAAAAAAAAGTGAAATATATCAGTTAGCTAAACAACTGATTTCTATGCCTTTGATGGTTTGTAGAAATTGAAAATTGATTTCTTAGTCAATCCACTCAAAGTGGCATTCCCAGGCACACATTCATGCACACAATTAAATACACAGTTTACAGTATCTTGTCCCTGGAATTGAAATTTACTAGCAAATTTACATTTGACTTGTCCTCTCCCTTTAAGAATTTCACTTAGCTTTCACTTCTTTCTTTAGAAAATGTTCACTCCTTTGACAAACTATTGTGGATCGACATTCATCACCAACACCCCTGCCAGACCCTCCCATCTCCCTGGGGCTGGAAGCCTAAGAACTGCGTTTCCCAGATACCCTTGCCTTTAGAGTCCTGGAAAAGCCTTAGATTTCTGCCAATGAGGTATACTCACGGAGTTCAAAAATGAAAGAAGGTAAAAATAATCCTCATCGCAGATATGACTGTCTGTGGGCTTTGGTAAATGGTTCTTAGTGAATTACGGTATCATTTTCCGTAACAAGTCAGCCGTTAAGGGGCTGTGGACGGAAGCGATAGTTTCCAGGAGCTGGTTCATAGTTTGCCGTGCATGAACATCAATGAAAACAAACCTCTGGCTGATACTCAAACCCTCCCAACAATTTTGTAGGTATTTAACTCATTGTTTTAATTCCTTTTCAGTATGAAATACATACTATTTCTGTTTCCTACCCTGAACCCTTTTCCCAAGAAAACTAGTGACTTGTACCTATCAAATTTCAAGATATTTATTAGCCCACAAGTCAAGGTTATGGGGTTTTCCAAAAGACCCCACAAAAGCTTGTAGCAAAAGCATGTGTGGTCTCTGCAATTATTTGGTGAAGGCTTTAAAGAGGACACACCATTGTGTCCTTACTCCCACCCTTTCCACAACGCTTTAAATGACCTTCCGAAAAAGGTGTGTCCATTCTCATTCTTATTCTCCCTCTCCTTCTCTCCTGCCACTCCTTGCACTTATAAAAGGCCTGAGCTGGGTTATGGGAGCACAGCTCTAGCTGTTGGGATGCACATTTTGTTCTCTCTTCTCTTCCTTTTCCTGGTTTGTCTCTGGGTAGGTATATTACAGTTTTAAAATTCTGCTTGAAATTAGGTGTGAAAATAGGTAAAGCAGATTCTACTTTATTTTTAAGTCTACTTCATGGGATCAGAAAAGAGTTCTCCATATGGCTCGGCTTAGCTCTTCGGGCATTATATAGAGGTTTAGGGCCAAAGGCTTAGCTGCTTGTAGCTACATATAAATAAATACATTTTTCTCATGTTCACATGTACAAGCTGGTAGATGACAGAATTTTGGCATTTGTAATTCCACATCCAGGCCATCATTCTCCCTTCCTGGAAACATCCACTAGAACTCATTTTGATACAATGAGAGAAAATTGTATAATCTCCATTTACAGTAGGAGAAAATATTGATAAAAGTGTTCTTTTTACATGCAGCATATTACATAGTTTATCTAAATTCAGGGATAATAAATATTCAAGTTTCCATTTTACCAAAACAAACAAATTAAATAAAAGCAAAATAACTCAGGATATTTAGGGTGACAAATTCCTACATTTAGTATTAGAAGAATCAATTATCAGGCCATTCTCCAGCTTGCTGACCTTGCAGAAGTCCTACTTGCCTCTTTGCTGTTCTCGAACACTCAGACATATTTGTGCCTCAGAACTATGCTCTGACAGTCCACTCTAGGAAGAGCCCTTCCTCCACAGATTTGCTGGACTACCTCCTCAACCACTTCAAGCCTGTTCAAATCCCAACTTCCCAACAGAGGCCTACTCTTAACGCCTCTGCTTAACAATGCCACCTGCTGTCACCCTGGCACTCCCTTATTCCACTTTAGTTTTTCTATTTCTGTGGCACTTATCACCCTTACTTATACTTTACTGCATTTATGGCTTATGTTTTGTCTCCTACTGGTAAGAGAGTAAGAAACTTTGTATGGTTTGTCCTATTCCTTTTCTACATTTCTTTTTACATAAGAGCAAAATTTTTCTCCCAAACATTTCAGATTTTGGATTTAACAGCATGAAACAATGCCTTTGCTAATAAAGAATAAATCGTTACGCTCTATGAAAACAGTAAGATAGTTGCAATGTCAGCTTGTTATCTATACAATCTTGCAAATAGCTGCAGAAACATGAACCCATTATCAACTCTTTCCTGTACCTTATGCAGTTCTTTATCCTTTTATATAGTCAGATATAATTTTTAACTCTTAAAAATTTGATATTAAACCCTTTTCTGCTATTGCTTTACCCCGACATAAGAAAAACTTTTGAACACCTGTAATTGCTTCCTTCTTTACATCTATTTTTTAAAGCTGTCCAAATATTACAAAACTTATATGTGCACATCAAACAAAGTTACCTAATCTCAAGATTACCAGCCATACACAAGCACATAGCAGTATTTTATGAGAGAGCAGGCATTTTTACATTAAAATAAGAGGAACTTAACAAGTAACACTACTGAGATATACTCCAACTGGCATGAGCTTTGTTGGTAGTGTCAGTCAGGCAACAGACACATACAATTTTCTAAATAGCAACAATAAAATGGTATCTATGTTAAATAAGACTCGTCTCATCTGGTAAATTAAGAGAAAGGCAGAGGCACAATAGATATGATGATGGAATGAGCACAGGTAGAGGGCTGCCGATTTGGGTGAATTAGTTAGGTATGTCCAGGCGTGAGGAGGTGATAAGAATTCAACTGCGTGGAAGCTGGAACACATATTTGGATTTCAAAAAAGACGAACATGAATCTGTATGCACACGATAGCTTAGAAGTATTTTAGAATGAGACACATACAACAACCGCTTGGATGGCTTGATGTATCCTCTTCCAGATTCAGTCGAGTTAGATCTTCCTCTCAACCAGCTGATCCCTTAGCTTTTCTGAAGTACACGTCCAGTGGCGTCTCATGACCCACCGTTGCGCCACAGGAACACACAACTGCCTTGCTAGGGCAGTACACGCACTGTTGCCCAACCCAAAAGAACAGATTTTCATCACACCAAGTTCAGTCTCAATACCAAGATTCCAGGCTTATGTCTTTAAGCCAATTTCTTTTGCTTCTTAAGGATATTTTTTTCTTGAACATTCTCCCTCCTCCACAGAAGAGATAAAAAAAGAGAAGAGAAAAAACTCCTGAATTCAGTTTCTCATGGCTTAAGCTGCAAGTGGCATGCTGTGTGGCATGCCGGCCACTCTGAGTCCACATTGGACAGTTTATTTCGGAGACGATCTTCTGTTATTTTGGATTTTCAAATGGGCTGTTTCCTTCTAGTAAGCCAATCACTTGAAAATACCTAACCCACCAGTTAAAAGATGGATAAAAAAGATCTTACCTCTCAGGATTCCCAAGCAACATTAACAACATGAACACATTTATTGACTGCTCATATTTTCTATTTCCTTAGACTACATTAATATGTTTGAGAGCCTGGTACACTGTGTCTGAGCCAAAGCACTATGATTTACGTGCTTTGTGCTGTTGGTATAAACAAGAACTATTTATTAGAGAACAAAACCACAAATGTATAAACTGAAAAAGTAGCACATGGCTGGTCCCTTACTCTTCCCTGCTTCTCCTTTTTAATTATACCTGCAATTGAACATTTTAACCTGAATTCAGGAGAAAATTAGGTGAGGAATGATTTGCCTTAAGTCAAACTCCAAACTCCCATGTTTCAACTGAACATGTTATTTAGAGTATCACTAATTGAAGAAAGTGGGACAGACACTGAAGAACATTTATATAGGAGAAATAACTTGTTAGGCTCTATGGACAGGCATTGTTGACAGGCGGAGGAACCCCAGCCTTTACAGGACAATAGAGGTGATGCCGCCTGCTGCCACAGCAGGGCTCTTGTTAAGCTACCTTAAGGCCAGACTGCCTCTGGATGCTCATAGAGCAGCAGGTTTGGGGGCGAATCCTAGCCACATGGTCACCAGATGGTCAGTTTTGTTCAGCTGGACAGCTCTAGTACAAAGCATCTAAAAAGGGCTTAGTAAATGTGTAAACCATTATTAATTGAATGAACAAGTATTCTACCAAGTGCCAGCTGTATTTCAGATACTGTTCTGGACACTGGAAATAGACCCATATAAAAAATAAACATTCTTGCTTGCCTTGAGCTTACATTCTACTGAGAAATATAACAAAGAAATTTTAAAAATGAGCTACAAAGTGCACATGGCATGATAAGTGCAATGGAGGGAAATAAAATAAGAGTGTGTGACAGCAAGCCCATGAGAAGTGGCGAGGGTGGGGTAGAGGAGCCTTCACTTTCTACGGGGTGGTCAGGGAAGGCCTCAATAGACGGTGACTTCCGAGCAAAGACATGAAGCGGTACAGACTGTGCAGGTATATGGTGAGGAGCTCTCCAGCAAGCACAGAGCATGTGTGGGGAATGGAAAGGAGGCCAGGGTGCCTCAGGTGAAAGGATGAGGGTGAGCAGAAGAGGAGATGGAATGAGCGAGACATACGGGCAGAAGTGCGATCAGACCCTGTGAGGCCTTAAAGATGAAGGTGGGCACTTGTCCTCTTCACTCCTGCAGTGGGAAGGGAAGCCACTTGAGAAAATTAACAGAAGAGAAATATAATCCTATTTACGTTTTACCAGAGTATCCCTGACCATTGGTTTCAGAATGTGGGGAACACCTAGCCAAAGGCCACTGCAACGATCCAGACAAGGTGTCCCAGGCCAGGGCAGAGCTGGATGGGATAAGTCTCGATCAAATTCTGGGCATACATTAGAGAGAGAACCATACGAATTATTGGAGAGAATCCACACACAGTGTGCAAGAAGGAGAGACGTCAAGAGTACAGTTGCTGTGTACCAAGGAGGAGAAGCTTTATAAAAGAAGGTCAGGAGGGTGGTTTGGGACACGTTTAGATTGGACATGTCCCTCATGTGGGCAAATGGCAATGAGCAGGCAGTGAGAAATCTGAGACTGGACTTGGAGGAAAGGACTGGGCTGGACATGCACACATTTAGGAAGCACCAGACTGGGAATGCTTTTGAAAGTCAGAAAACAGATGGAAGGTCCAAAGGAAATACACAGAGACCAAGGACAGAAGCAGTCTACACCCTGGGACACTCCAAGGGGGGGTAAGACCAACCAAGGAGACTAAGACAATACAGCTGTGAGCTAAGGGAAAACCAGGAGAGTGTGGTGTCCTGAAAAGCACCTGAGGAAGTCCTGGGAGGAAGGACTGTCAACTTGCCAAGAAGTCCAATTAAAGAAAGATTAAGAAACAACTAATGGCAAAAAAAAGTGTTCAGATACTATCAAACTGAACCTTACCTATCAGGACCACAGATGCCACTCTTTGGGAATTGTTTTTGGGGGCTATGCCATCTTCTCAATATATCCACAAGTAAAATCTGTTAATATTATATTAGGCATTTACAACAAGTTGCTTGTATTTGCTGTCTCTTCTTATACAGATATGTGATAACTCTGCCAGAAGTACCATCTTAGCCTGATAAAGCCAGGTGAACCCTAGGAACTAATTCTTGATAATTCTATCCTCTCCTTTACCCTTATTTGCTGGATCATCAATAATACGCATTCAATGAAACAATAATAAAGTCACCTCCTAGACTTTAATAACAACTGCAAACAGGAAATTGAGATACTTGTCCACAATGGCAATTAATTACAATAAGGAACTACAGATAAGCAGCTAAGCAATCACATCTAGACACAAGAGTCAACAACCAGGCTGGCCTATTCACTGAAGATCAAACTGACCATCTTGTAATCATGTGCAGGCAATTTAAGAAACTGAATATTTTATCCAAATCCTAACAAAGCCACTAGGTGGAATTCATCACTTGTACTTTCTGCATGGATTTGGCACAATGCCTAGAGAAGGTGCTCAATAAGCAGTGATGACAACAATGAATGGTGTGCATGCCAAGAGCTACAAGAAAGTACCATGTGGGTTGTGCCCTGTGGAAGCACAGAGGGCACCGTCCATGAGGCTACCGTGTGATGACATGCATAGCGCACACCTGCCTAGCCACATGTGGCAGCCCTGTGAGCACCAGTCAGCCTCTGGCTTTTATATTCAAGTTGAAAAGCAATCACAGTAATGCCACACATATGCTAAATATCCATCGAGAGCAATATAAACTGAAAACAGGCCTACAAAGATGTGTCAGACAGGAAGAGACAGTTACTAAATGCCCACATACGGATTTGATGATTTTTACCTTGCTATGCATGAATATGTTTTCCACATTTGATTATGAACTGCTAGAAGGCAGGGACTGATGATGCAAATATTATATGCCAGAAGCAGTAAACACCTTTTTGTGATGCTCTTATGTGATGACTTGTGAAACCTTAAAAGCAATCCACAGCAAGTGCCTTTTAGAAATGCCTATTCAGAAACTATTTAAAAGCCATGTTGGTAATTTTTATCCCCTTAAATTTGGGGGGGGGGGGTCAGTGTTAATTCTGAGAAGACTTCTTACAGTGAGGACCATTTGTCATATTTTCAAGTAGAGGCAGTTTATTATCAGGCAGGCCCAAGATGTTTGTCTCATTTCCCCTATTTCTATAATTTTCCTTGTAAAACCTAGTATTTATTTCCCATCATTTCCTTATCTGCATCATCCTCATCACAGCCCGATTAAGAACCACAGGACAGGATAGCATAGCGACTTTTAAGTTACCCACAGACAAAAATTTCAGATTTCTGGACTACCAATTGAAATCACAAAAGAACAGTGGCCTGAAAACAAATCACACAAACTCTCAGTTATTGAAAGCCTTAAGATATTATTTTTTTCCACAGTTAAATAAAGCTGCATAGAAAAGTGGAATAAAACATGACAATTAAAAAGTGGAAACGAAAATCCTCCTGCTTCCTACTGAAAAATCACCCATAAAGATCAAGAGCCAGAGCCCACTGCAAACCACCTGAGATGTTTGGCTTTAATCTTTCTGACCCTCAGGGCTTTCATCCCTTCTGACAGCTCCCAAGCTGTAGTAATCACGTCACAAACACAGAGCATCAGCCAGAATTTAAAAACAAAGGCAATAAACACTTTACCTGTTAGTTTAAGTAATTAAATAGAGTTCAGCTAACTTGAAAGGAGCTTAAAACCTGAGAAAGAGGACCACTGGGGTGGGAGGTAAGGGGTGATGAAAAAATAATTGCCAAAAGGTCCACCAGGCTTGAATCAGCCCCACACTGAGCTACTGTTCTCTGTCTCTGGTCCTTTTTTAGATTTATCTTTATCAGGATTCTACTCAGAAAAATAACAGAACAATCAATTTACGTTTCATCTACCCTCATTAGAAATTCTCCATACATGCTATAACTCATCCGTATCCCTTCCAAAATTCTGTCAAGTCATTTCAATTCCTATTTGTTGAACATCTACTATATATACCAATGCGTCAGTGGCCCTGACAAAAATCCGTGTCCTTTAGCTTACATTCTAAGTTAGTCAAACTTACTTAGGCAATTAGAAAATCACTTGGGTATTCTGAAGAAGGATTAAAATTTAAATCTCATTTGAAAAAAGAGTTAACTAGAGTCCACAGGAATTTTTAAATATTTATTTGGCTTTGCTTGCTGGTCCCATTTTTTCAAGCAACTATCAATACTCACAGGAGGGCAGGGACATGGAGCAAAGTCCTCGGGTGGCTGTCAGCATCTGACATCCATGTTCCACCATATGTGTAATCTCCTTTCTATGTCATTTAAAAATCATCAGTTTTTACCCTGGGGTGTAAATCGTGTCATCCGTGAAGCTTCCGAAATGTAAAGCTGATTCCAGACTTACTAAATAAGTATCACCTAGAAGAAAGCCTGGATATGTGTATTCCTTAAAGCCCTAGAGTTGGTTCTGATGCCCACTCCAGTTTCAGAGTAATCCTTTCAACAAACTCTTAGAAGAAGGCTAACACAACAGGTGAACACTATGGGCAAAAGAGAACTTCCTGAAAAGTTCTAAAATATGATAATAGTAGCAACAATGATAATAGCTACATCTTCCCCTGCACTTATTACATGTCTTGGAATCTTCTGAACCGTTCCCTGATGTTTTCTGTTTCATCCGTGACAACAGCCACTGGTCTCGGTATTCAGCAGGAAACTGTAACGTAGGGAGGCTGAGGAAATTGCGTTGCATCCCCCAGGGCAGGAGGTAACAGGGCTGCATTCTCAAATCTGGCATGATGATGTTCGAGTCCCTGTGCTCAGTCACCATTATGTAGAGGAGTTGATTCTAATCTTCATTAATTTACTAATTTATCTGGTAAATAGGTGTGGATTTAATAGAGACCTGTCTCTATTTTTCCTCTGGAATACTTACCACGAATATAAACAATCGGGTAATTTATGTAACACCCATCTGTGCTAGGGTATAAAGGATCACATGAAAATAAACATGTCTCTCATTTACCAGGCATCCTCATAGTTAGCACGGTGCCTAATGCATGGAAGCACTAATTTGTTGACTAAAGGACTGAATAGGTGAATGGCAGTTTGTAGAATGCAGATGCGCATTATGTACTGCAGAAATCAGGCTTAACTAAGACCGTTAATGCTTTATCAAAGTATCAATACACAGGAGTGTGATAAAAACTCTCAAAAAAATGGGTATAGAGGGCAAGTACCTCAACATAATAAAGGCCATATATGAAAAACCCACAGCCAACATTATACTTAACAGCAAGAAGCTGAAAGCTTTTCCTCTAAGATTGGGAACAAGACAAAGATGCCCACTCTCCCCACTTTTTATTCAACATAGTTCTAGAGGTCCTAGCCACGGCAATCAGGCAACACAAAGAAATAAAACGCATCCAGATTGGTAAGGAAGAAGTCAAACTGTTCCTGTTTGCATATGACATGATATTGTACATAAAAAACCCTAAAGAATCCACTCCAAAACTACTAGATATAGTACCTTAATTCAGTAAAGTTGCAGGATACAAAATAAATACACAGAAATCTGTTGCATTCCTATACACTAACGATGAACAGGCAGAGACAGAAATCAGAAAAACAATTCCATTCACAGTTCCATCCAAAAGAATAAAATACCTAGGAATAAACCTAACCAAGGAAGTGAAAGATTTATACTCTGAAAACTACAAGACAGTCATGAGAGAAATTAAGGAAGATACCAATAAATGGAAACACATCCCATGCTCATGGATAGGAAGAATTAATATTGTCAAAATGGCCATCCTGCCTAAAGCAATCTACAGATTCAGTGCAATCCCGATCAAATTACCAATAGCATTCCTTAATGAACCAGAGCAAATAGTTCTAAAATTCATATGGAACCACAAAAGACCCCAAATAGCCAAAGCAATCCTGAGAAGGAAGAATAAAGCAGGGGGAACTATGCTCCCTGACTTCAAGCTCTACTACAAAGCCACAGTAATCAAGACAATTTGGTACTGGCACAAAAACAGACCCATAGACCAATGGAACAGACTAGAGAGCCCAGATATAAATCCAAGCATATATGGTCAATTAATATATGATAAAGGAGCCATGGATAGATAATGGGGAAATGACAGCCTCTTCAATAGCTGGTGTTGGCAAAACTGGACAGCTACATGTAAGAAAATGAAATTGGATTCTTGTCTAACCCCATACACAAATGTAAACTCAAAATGGATCAAAGACCTGAATGTAAGTCATGAAATCATAAAACTCTTAGAAAAAAATACATGCAAAAATCTCTTGGACATAAATATGAGCAACTTCTTCATGAACATATCTTCCCAGGCAGGGAAACAAAAGCAAAAATGAACAAGTGGGACTATATCAAACTAAAAAGCTTCTGTACAGCAAAGGACACTATCAATAGAACAAAAAGACATCCTACAGTATGGGAGGATATATTTGTAAATGACATATCTGATAAGGGGTTGACATCCAAATTATATAAAGAGCTCACACACCTCAACAAACAAAAAGCAAATAAGTGAATTAAAAAATGGGCAGAGGATCTGAACAGAAACTTCTCCAAAGAAGAAATTCAGATGGCCAATAGGCAGATGAAAACATGGCCACCATCCAAAAGTCAAACAACAACAAATGTTGGTGAGGATGTGGAGAAAGGGGAACCCTCCTACACTGCTGGTGGGAATGTATATTAGTTCAACCATTGTGGAAAGCAGTAAGGAGGTTCCTCAAAAAACTCAAAATAGAAATACCATTTGACCCAGGAATGCCACTCCTAGGAATTTACCCTAAGAATGTAGCAGCCTAGTTTGAAAATGACATATGCACCCCTATGTTTATTGCAGCACTATTTACAATAGCCAAGAAATGGAAGCAACCTAAGTGTCCATCAGTAGATGAATGGATAAAGAAGAGGTGGTACATATACACAATGGAATATTATTCAGCCATAAGAAGAAAACAAATCCTACCATTTGCAACAACATGGATGGAGCTAGAGGGTATTATGCTCAGTGAAATAAGCCAGGCAGAGAAAGACAAGTATCAAATGATTTCACTCATATGTGGAGTATAAGAACAAAGGAAAAAAACTGAAGGAACAAAACAGCAGCAGACTCACAGAACCCAAGAATGGACTAACAGTTACCAAAGGGAAAGGGACTGGGGAAGATGGGTGGGAAGGGAGGGATAAGGGGAGAAACGGGTATTACAATTAGCACACACAATGTAATGGTTGGGGGGGGGGATACAGGGAAGGCAGTATAACACAGAGAAGACAAGTAGTGATTCTATAGCACCTTACTATGCTGATGGACAGTGACTGTAATGGGGTATGTGGTGGGGACTTGATGATGGGGGGAGTCTAGTAACCATAATATTGCTCATGTAATTGTAGATTAATTATACCAATAAAAAGTACAGAGGAGTGGGAGACAGAGGGAAACTAAAACCCACCACATGCAAAGTACCACTTGATTCTCACAATGAGCTCAGGAGATAGGCGGCAGGTGTTTTAATGGAATTTTGTAACAAAAACACTCAAAAGAAGAGTGCTTAGCAAATTCATGCTATTTTCCCAAAATCTGAACTGTGGAATTGGAGGCCTGTGTTCCAACCCCATTTCTAGCAATTCTGTCTGTGGCTTTAGGCAAGCTGCTTAACACCTTTGAGCTTCAGCCGTCTTATTTGTAAAGAGGAATATACTAATGTTGCCTTTTATTCACTGTTATTTCAAACACTTAGAATTGTGCCTGGCACAAAGTGTGCATTAAATTTATTACTGAATCACAGTGCTGTCTAAGGTTTAAATATGAAACATATATAAAAGTGCCCAGCACTGTAACTAAGACACACTGTTAGTCACAGTATTCTTGTGACTAAATGTCCTCAAAATACTATTCCCACTTCTCCTTCCCTTTTAAAGCATGAAAGGGATGCTCTGTTCCCATTCCCCATTTCAGATTCCTTCTAGCCATGTGGCCCCTTTGACACTGAGCCTTAGGAGGTTTAGACCTATTTCCATTAAATTACCTAGTTCACAATTGCAAAAGGAGGGGGAGAAGATTTAATCTTTAAATCAGGACAGACTCCAACTTACACCATGAGTTCATTTGCTTTCTCATTCCCATAAGACATGTTAAACATAAGTCTCTAAGGTCCCTTTCTTTCTAAAAATCTATGGCATCACTTTAATACATTTTATAATGACCTTATTAAAAAGGTTTACAAAATCCCAGCACTTCTTTATTATCACCATTCAGACTAATAAAACCAATTTAATACATAGCTACACATTGTATTTCTTTGCGCTGAGGCATAGTGACCTGGACATTTAAAACCAGCTTCCTCCCCCAGTTTGTGATCATCCATACATATATACACTAAGTTCCACACACTCACTTCCCTCTTCAGACTCTGTCTGCCACCATCTTCGCCCCTTAGTGTAGAAGCAGATTCACCAGGCCAGTGCCACGGCAGGGCTCACATGTTGAAGATGGAGTCTGAGTCCTGACGATGGCTTTTATGGGTTAATGGAACAGGGCTTGTTTGGTTGGTTATTTATTTATTTATTTTTGGAGTGGTGGTAAGGGGTAGAGAGAAGGTCCCGTAGGCCCAGCTACACTTCTGTGAGTCATACATGGATGGGTAGTGGGTAGAGTGTTTGTTTAGCCTGTGGTAGGAGGGAAAAGGCAGTGCTTGGAGCACAAGATTCTGCCAAGCTGGTGTGCTAAGTAAAAAAAATCCAAACTTTAGTGGGCCTGTTTTTTGCAACAGTGAAATGAAACACTTGGTGATTTCCACAGTTATATCCAGTGTTACTAATCTACATTTTTGTTAACAACTAAAAATCAGAATTGCTATATTTATGCCACACATTTATTTTTATGCACCAGGAAAGGTAGTGATGTCAGGCTCTATATAGAAGAAGAGACAGAAGCAGATATAAATACAAAGATGGTAACCTTCTGTGAGCATAAGTTTTAAATAACAGTTTGGCAAAGAGGTCTTTCATCCAATTTAATTTAATTTAATTAAGCTTAATTTTAATTTTTTAATCAAAATAATTCCTGACTTAATAATTAGCTAACTCAATATAATAATATTAACAATGACCATATCAATGCTAATAAAAGATGACTTTTATCAATGTGAAAGCATTACAAAAACCCATTGAGGCATATGCCATTAATATTCTTACTTCTAACATAACAAAATCTTATCCATAAGATAGGGCACATACGGTAGCTTATCCATAAGAAAAGAGACTTCACGTTGTTTAAGTGACAAGACAGATCCAGAATTTGAACCTCGATCAATCTAACCATAAAGTCCCAGCTGTTAACACATGATCTTCCAAATAATTTATAGATAACTATAACAATAATTTCACAGGGAGAAAGTGGAATGAAATACAGGTATCACGCTTACATAGGAATTAAGGCAGCTGATTGCTACTACCAGTTTAGCTATTAACTAGCTCAATGTCCTTACAATGAAACAAACCCCTCTGGGACTCAGTTTCTTCACAACTAGAAGGAGAAATTTAGCTAAGCTGACATTTCACAACTCTGTTTCTGTACAATCTTTGGTTTACATAAAACCTCTCTGTTTTGTATTTAGGGTTTTGCATAATACTTCATTAGACTTACATTGTTAACAAATAGTCTGGGAGTAACTGAATTCCATGATCTCTAAGGTTTCAAATTCTTTTGACATTGTATGGGTCTATTAAATACTTTTGTCTTGATCAATAAGATCAGCTTCTTCAATATTACTTATTTAATATTAGCTCTTTTACAACATGAACCTAAAAGATTTCTTTTCAAGGAAACAAAACAAACAATTTGGCGGATTAATTTTTCTGTAAAATACCACAATATGTATTGGGGTTGGGGAATAAGTCACCAAAGCATAAAGTCTTTAGTTGTGTTTTATTTTTTACAAAAGAAACAATTAACCCTTTCATATTTATATAGTCTTGTAATCTGGCTTAAATATTTCCTAAAACATTTTCTTTAATTAAGTACAACATTTCCTCCCAACAATGTGTAAAAGCCATTAAGTATTGTGATAATAACTTTTAGGACTGGGGGAATATGGTGTATGTGCTCAAACCTAAAAATGGGATTAGACATAAATTGAAGTATTTAAAGGAAACCTAAAGGAAGCCTGTGGGCGCCAGCTTACATATACTTCCTGATCTAAAATAACATAAATGGGACTGCAGTCTAAGTCTAGGGAAGATAAGATCC
This sequence comes from Smutsia gigantea, assembly GCA_032199065.1. Taxonomy (NCBI): domain Eukaryota; kingdom Metazoa; phylum Chordata; class Mammalia; order Pholidota; family Manidae; genus Smutsia; species Smutsia gigantea. The sequence continues at coordinate 124,650 of JAVSCE010006751.1, forward strand.
TCAGCTGGCCAAAAATACGAGGTAGCGTGATGGAGCAACACCCGCAGTAATAATCCAAGAGCTGCAGTCACACAGCACTGACTGGCGCCAGACAATGTTTCAAGAGCTCTCCCCGAGGCTAGTACACTTCATCCTCACAATAAACCTGTGACAGAGGCTCTGAAGCACAGAGTGTAAGCAACTTGAACAGTCGCAGAGCTGAGAGGGACCAGGGCTGGGATTTGAATTCGGCACCCCTGGACTGTGAAGGGGTGTGCTTTGTGAAATGGGAGTGGCCAGCGAGGGGAAGAGTTGAAGACCTGAAAATATGGGGAGACATGAAAAAAGATCTAAGAAATCTATTGTGATAGAAGAAAAGGAAATGGGACGGTCCTAAAAGCAAAAATGAAATTACAAACTAAAGCAAGGAAATAAAGAATTCCTAGAAGAAGAAGCTGGAAGGATACGACAGAAATCAGCAGGGACCTGCAGAAGACACAAGCCTTACTTCTGAGAACCGAAAAGAAGGGCTCAGGGTGACGGCTCAGATTGGGATTTAGCCGCTGACCTGAGGCAGACTCCTGGGAAACAGCAATGACCTATTTTAATTAATGAAACCACAGGAAAGTGATGGCTGGTTAATTCCTGCCCCTCACTATCTAGCTCATCTTATCTTTGAGAAAACTGAGGAACAGTGCTTGAAGTGATTTGCTCCACGATTATTCCAGCAGATTAGGGCCAAGCCCACCATTCTTTTCACCACTACTTGAGATGTTTTTATTCTTAAGGTTTCTTCCAGATTTATTACTTTTGATGATTCTGAGTGTTTGCTAACGGAGAATCTAAGGAGACCAAAGGGAATTAAAGCTATGAAACATACACTTGGATTTTTTTTATAATTCTGCAGGTGTACGCCAAACTGAAAGACATGTATACCTGAATCTGCCCTAACTGCTAGGTAGAAGAAAGAAACCGGGAGGTAATAGACTTCGGTGTATGAAACACCCTCTTTTTTCAAGGGATGGCCAGGAAAAATCCTCAGGAGGGAGTGGGGCAGAATGTTGTTTGCTCTCTAAGCCCAAATATAATGAATAAGGTTGATTCTTCCACACAGACGCCTAAGCTTGGGAAACTAAAAACATTCTATTTTCCACAGGAAATGGAGAACGGAGATCTGTGGTAGACTCCCACTAGCATTATGTGCTCTCCACAAACCCAACCTTCTCAAGTCTAAAGACATTTAGAGGTAATTACAGGAAAGATGAGGGAAACGTCCACAGCAGTTAAATAGGGGTAGTCACGAATGGATAAACATCACACCCTGTAGATCATTACCTCTACCCAGATGCCAAACAATGACACAGAAGCAGAAGAAAGCTCCAGGTCAAGGACAAAATGAAAGGACATTGAAGGCTTACTCTATTTAAAGGTAAGTGTGGAAAAGTGAGTTAATATGTGGTCTATAGGGTAGGTAAGAGCAGAAAAACTCAAATCTATTCCTAAAGGGTAACTGTTAAATGCACTAATGTATGCAAATACACATTAAAATCTAATACAGGCAATGGAAATTAAATTGCAAAGGTAACAGTGATAGGCTGCAAAGGCAAAATCATGTATGTTCTCTGTTGTTGCTCAGGAGGAATAACAGAAGAATGGCAGTGAGGCCTCGCGGAGGACCCAGTTATGGGCCTAACTCTGCACAAACAGCTGTGCGAGACACTGCCACACCCAAGGCCCTGCCCCTCAGTTTTCTGATCTGAGAGGCTGGTGGCAGGAGCTTTCTCTATCTAACTCTTCCAAAAGTAAAATGAAGATGATCATTCATAGCAGGGTAATAAACAAAATTCTAATATGTTTTAAAGGTCAAGAATTTAAAAATAGAGGTTGACATGATATCAGATATTTGAGCAAATGATTAACCCCTAAGGAAATAATGGAAGTGGCCTATACATTTTTCTATTATTAATATACTATTGTAAAAATCCCCGCAACCAAAAAGAAAAAGAAAAAAAAGTAGGAAAGGCCACCCTCCAGTAAAACATCAGTAGCTATTTGTTTAAAGGAAAGCTGTTTCTCTACTTAACATCACTTCTGACACCACATGCATAGGCTTTTTTTCCTCACACCAACAAATTTTCACCCTTCCAGACATCAACTAAAAGCCCTGTAATTTAATCAGTTCTGATACTAGCTACCTGGAGTTAGCAAAGTACTTCAGATGCCAGTTCAAGTAATGGGTCCTTAGGTACCCACATTTTTGTCAAGTTTGTTACAAAGTCCGGAGTTCCCGTAACTTGCCCCACCCAGGTTCAATGATTTGCTGGAATGGCTCACAAACTCAAGGAAACATTTACTTATATTTACTGGTTTATTTTAATGCCTGTTATAAAGGATACACATGAACAGCCATATGAAGAACCTGCAGTGATTTCTGGAAGGATCCTGAGAGCAGGAGCTTCTGTCCCCGGGGAGTTGGGGTGTGCCACCCCTGGCACGTAGATGTTACCAATCCAGAAGCTCTCCAGACCCCATAGTTCAGGAATTTTTATGGCGGCTTCATCACATAGACAGGAAAAATGGTTCATTCCCTCCCTAGCTTCTCTCCCCTCTCTAGAGGATCAAGGGGTGAGCCTGAAAGTCCCAAGCTTCTGATCATGGCTTGGTCTTGCTGGTGACCAGCCCCCATCCGGAAGCCACCCAGGAGTCCACCAGGAATCGCCTCCTTAGAACAAAAGATGCTCCTATCACTTAGGAAGTTCCAAGAGATTTTTAGCGGGTTGTGTAAAATGCCCCTATCACCCTTATCAATCAGGAAGTGATATGGGTTTCAGGACCTCTGCATCAGAAACAAGGGGCAGGGAACAAAGATATATTTCTTATTATGCATAGTGATATATCAAATATTTTACTTAAATTCACAAACCCATTCTCTTTTCACCATTCTTTTTTTTCTGTAGCCACAATAAAATTATTCAAACTAAAGAGCAGACAATTCACTTTTTATTTATATTAGAAGAGGGCAAAGATCATATACTTAACAAAGAAAAAATATTTTGTTGTACTAGAGCTCTTCTATATTTGAAAGACAAAAGAAACACGTGTGGGGAAGGGTGGAGAAGCTTCAGCTACAATAATATAGATTATTTTGGTAATGACAGAAGTCATTCTGGATATTGAAGAACTTACAAAAATAAAACTAGTGGTTCTGAAATGTTCAGGAAACCATTATATGGTGGGAAGTGAAATCACACAATAACAAAAGAGTGTTATCTGTTACTCTGACACAGAGATGTTTTTCAAGGGTGGCAGGAGGAAACCCTGATAAAGTTAATGAAGTATCTCATCAGGATATTGGCATTGAAGTCATGTAATATGTACTGTGAGTAATAAATACATTCATAGAATCAAAACTGAAAAGGGCTTTGAGATCACCTTAGAATAATCTCCTCGTGAATTGCAGGAAGAAATTGTTGTGAGAACTGGCATTCCTGAGTCACAGTCCTGTCCTCTTTCTCAATGCTTTCAGACAATAGTTTTTGCCGATATCATTATTTTTATCTTCGTTTTCCTGTTAGGCTCAGAAAAAGGTATTCTTTTAGTGTCTTAATGACAAGAAGATCCTAAACAAAACAACTATATTTCTACTTGGAACCCAAACAAATGTCAAGTAACTCATATGTGAGTCAGATGAAAAGTGGAATTCAGGTGACAAGAAAGCACATTACATAAGACAAGAGAAGAGTTTACATAAATTCTCTGAGTTGAATTTTTGAATTTTAAATCATAAATTGAATTTAATGATTTCTGATTTTCACCAAAAGTGCTGAATCGATCCACAAATATTTGATGTTTCCTTTTTGCCACAAATGATCTTGAAATTCAGCAGACAAAATAACACAATCCCTATAACCATGATGATCACTGACTGTCCAGTAAGGACACAGGAGACATAAGGGACATAAGGAGAAATAGCACTTTTCTTTTCTTCCTAAATATAAGCACATCCATGTACAGAGGTTTGAGGGTATGCATCAATGTTAATGGTGATCAATGATAATATTTGTTCACTGACTTCCTACTGTATGCAACGTATTATGTGAGGAACTTTTCAAACATTGACGCAAGTCTCACAGCAGTATAAGGTAGAAATTATTTCAACCCTTTGCGTAGATGAGTAAAGGGAGAGGGATGTGTTAGGTAACTTAGCAGCAGGATTAAAACTTATGTCCGTTTGATTCTAGAGCCAATGATCTGTTCCTGAGGTGAGGGAGCCTTATGCTGACAACATTCCTGCTCCACACACAATGCAGATCTACTTGCAAAAATCTGGAATACAAGACTGAACACATCCATGCACCATTTCAGTTTTATTTTCTACACAAATGTTCCAATTTTAGTATTTGCCAGGAGCATCATGAATACTTAACAGCTTTAGCATTAGGCGTTACTTAAACAGAAGATCCAAATTTTTTCACAAGGAAGCTTTATCTCTACATTTTAAAAATTTATTCAAACTCATGATCATTACTGACCCTTAAAATAATTTATTCTGTCTGACAAATAGAGTCACACTGTCTCCTATTGACACCTACTGGACAGCTGTTGGTACTGTGTTCCCTTTCCCATGGGTACATCTGACATTTCCCAGATTCCTTTGCTCAATCAGCATGCTTATTTTGCTATAACCCTTCCTCTCCTTCACTCCATCATTCGAAACTGGACAATCACCCACCATGAGCCAACCCTGACCTCTTCCAGTCTATCCTTGTTAAGAGTCAGGTCTGTTGCCATTAGCACTTCACCATCAGACCCATTTTTGAAAGGTGCATTTGTCATCACCTTACCAAGCCATCACTAAATTCAACATAAAGCCCCTGAGACACACCTCATACCAACGGTGGTAAAAAGTTTTTAATTTATTTTTTAAAGGTCCCCAATAGCCTTCCCAGCCTAATTCCTCAGATCCAACTACACATGAATTACCTCTGAAAAACCCTATCCCTCCCCTCAGAATTTGCATCCTTTCGTCACCCTCAGCCAGTAGGTAACTCTATCTATGACCCCTGGGTAGGTGCTGATGATTTTCACTTTGTGGAACCCACATCTACTGGCTGTTACCAGCCAACTGGACTGGATCTTGCTAACTCTCCCATTTTACTAAGTAAGTAATCCCTTCATCACACTTGATCATCTGCAATTTCTTCCTTTCTTAAACTATTTCTAAAACAATCACTAACTCTCTCCGGTTCACTTCACTCTCACTTTAGAAACTGAAGAGGTATCCAGGACATCACAGATTCCTTGGAGGTGACCTAAGGGCCTGGTGGGGAGTAGCGGCAGGGGGGAGATGATGACTTAGAAAAACAGCTATAGAGTTGGGCCTAACTTCCATCTACAACCTCACTACTTGCAGGGAAAGATTTGCCACCTTTTGGATGCCATCCCAAAGAACTTATTGCCTCGCTGAAGAAGTGTGACTCAACAACAGAGTCATCTATTCATTGCTAAGCCAATTCACCTTGTCCCCAGACAACATCACGACTAGCCTCTAACCTGTGACTTGCCAGTTATGAGAAACGTGGTGCCCTGTCTATAAGCATACCACCCTGGATATGGAATGACTGCTGCACCTTTGCTCCAGTCATCTAAACGATGTGTCTGTCATAACCAGGAAAATCTGAGAGGTGGCTGAAGAAATCCCTTGCATTACTTCCACGGTGCTGACCCACTGAGGAAAGATGACAGGTTCTGGGACCCCTTCAGGTGGATCCCCAAAGGCCTATGAAGTTGGACATAGAGATCGGTTCAGCTTCTGACCTCTGTCTATCTTCATAGGTATCCTTCTGTTAAATGTCTTTGGGTTGCACAGTACAGCCATTGGCAACTGCCCAAGCCTCAACAGGTGGTTCAGCTAGTCCCTCAGGAACAAAAGGTGACCAGCTGACAAACGGACTGCAGTGTTCAGAGAGAAAAAAAAATGCTTCTTCTTTCCTCGAATAAGTGAAGAGACTGACAAACACCCTCTTCCTGACCAAGCTTCAGACAGGCTCCTCTGAGCCCTATTTCTGCCGAGGCCCCATCTTTTCAGCCCTGTCTTCAGCCTGCCCAGCCCAGTTGTAGCAAGAATCCCCTCAACTTTGCTATCTGATCACCCTGTCCTGCCTTCAGCAAGAATTCCACTACCTTTACTATCTCCCCTTGATAATTTTCCACCCACTGACCCCCATGCCCTGCTCTTTGGCTATAAACATCCACTTGTCTTTGCTGTATTCTGAATTGGGCTCATTTCTCTACTGGTCCTTTTTCCCCTATTGCAGTAGTTTAGGAATAAGAACTATTTGTACCACTTTCACTGGAACCTGGCTCCAGTTCTCTTTTACACATCGTATATGTGGCCATAGGAATATCAATAACTGAAGAAATTATAAACTGAAATAATGCATGTGTCATTTCAGTTGGCAAATATCAATGAATATCCATCAGTAGAAGTCCCTATGCTACATCATGGGGGCAAACGGCAGGCAAAGCCTACATAGGGTCTGCCTCATGAAACAGACAGTCTAGTGAGGAAGAAACACTCCAACACAATGATCACACAAATAACAACATCACTACTGTGATATTTTCTAAGACAATGTACATGGTACTATACTGGGAAGTCAGGGAAGGCTTCCCCAAAGGACTAATGAAGTGACATTTAAGCTGAAATCTGACTATTTAAGATATTAGGTGTGTGAAGGGGGGAGAGGGACATTCCAGAAAGAAGGATGGCATGTGCCAAGTCTCTTACTGAAAGGGAAGGTGGTACATCTGAGGAACTGAAAGAATGCCAGTTAGACAGGTCTCCGAAAATAAAGAAGAATCAGGGAAACAAGTACTGGATGAGACTAGAAGCATATATAGGGACTGGAACATGCAAGACTTTCTAAACCATCATAAGATTTGCAGCCTGATGCTAAGAGCGATTGGACACCATTGCATGTGTGTGCTTAACACCGTGCCTTTTTCAGGGTAAATGCCCAATAAATGAAAACTTAAAAAATATTTAAGTCATCTTGATGTGTCAACGTGTTTGTCTTACACATAGGGCAAATTCCAGTTATTAAAGACTTTCAGTCCTAGGGTGGCCAGTGGGAGAAAAAAAAAATCACTGGAAATCCCTGTCACATTTTTCTGATTTAAACATCGAAGAGCAATGTACAGTTGTGTATTATGTGGGAAATGTAAAATCTCAAAAACATTGGTAGTTCCATGAACTATTATTTAAAGTCAATCACTTGAATTTAAAATGAAAATGTATTTGCATTAGAACGACTCTTAGCCATCAAACATGAAGAATTATTACTTGATGTGGGATGCTTGAGTAAGGCCCACCCTCACATATTTGGTTAATCACTTCTAATTTAAAAAGAATCTATTATTCTTAATATTTAAAAGAATTCAATATTCATAGCCCATGTTTCAGGTTTTTAAAATTTTTCTCATCTTCCTCTTTCTAATTGATGTACTGACGGCATGAAAAATGTCCACAAAAACAGAATTTATTTTTCTTTAATAAATGTTAAAACTCACTTACAATTTAGAAAGGATGAAAAGTAAAGAACTGTAGGCATGAGGACCTATCTGCTCCCTCTTTCATTCCACAGACCCTTTAGCACTTATTTACATCTATAAAAGGAGAAATGCGATGTCTGCTATATTATCCAAATTAATATAGCTAAAAGCTCTCTATGCTGCTAATCACCAAACAATGGAATAGAACTGAGAGTTGGAATATTAGCTACATGACAACAACAATCATGACAAAAATGTAATAGCAATGATAACAAAGCAGCTACCGTTTATTGGCAATATCTATTTGTCTAAGTGCTAGAGTTGCAGTATTTCTCTTTATATGAGCAACAGGCATGAGTCTAACACCTCATCTCTTCAAAGACGAGGAAGCAGAGGTTTACGGAGGTGAAATAATTTGCCCAGTTGTACATAGCTAGGAAACTGCAGCTCTGGAATGCTGATCTAGAGATCTGATCCATGATTTTTAATACTGATACCACAGTACATACGGGGAACAAAAAATTATTGTCATACTGTCATTAAGCATCAGTACTGTCATAAGGAGATGGATCTCAGGTGACCTGCAAGCAGAGATTAAATATCAGTCCCTTCTCACTTCTCACTCCATTTTTTCTTTTTCTTTTTTTAGATGAACTAGCTGGAACAGAAGTATGAGCATAATCTGAGAATGCTAAGCAGACCACAGTGGGAAAAGAATCTATCAATTGGCTTGCTGCCACCTTGCCCTTAATAAAGTAAGCTAACCCGGTCACAGAAAATTTTGAAAGGGCCTAAAAAAAAAAAAACTCATGTATTTTTAACATTTCCTCAGTTTGTGTTCTCAAGTGGAATGGATGTTTTATGTCAATAATGCAGACAATCAACTTTCTAATTTTCACCCAGCTTTGATACATATTTAATAAGTATTACCAGCTTACCTCTTAAAGAAAAGGCAAAGAAAGCAGTATTAAGATTAAGCTAAGGTCCACCTTTGAAGGAGTTGGCCTTTAATGTTTAAAACATGAGGAAGAGAATTTCAAATGAATAATTTCTGTTTCATGTTTATGATTATCTGATAATCTACTCATCATATGATATCAAATGGCCAATCAAATCTCACTGTTTAAAAACTAAACGAAAAACACATGTAATTAGGATTTTAAGGGGAATGCCGAATATCTACAAATTTTTGTGAACTAAATTGATTCCTTATAATTGGAGCCTGATTTTCAAAGTCAATGTTTTCTTAAGAAAGAATCAGATTATGCTAATAAAGACCAAAGCAAACAAGTGTGTTACTTTGAGAACACAGAAAGTAAGGTGCAAAGGATCCTTTGAAATGGAAACAAATGTCTTGGCAAGTCAGCTCAAAAATATTCTCCTTCATAAGCAATAAAGGATGTAAGATGCTGATGGCAAAAGTACTAGATGTATCAAATGTATACCACCAGATGGCATCTTGTATCAGACAGCACATTCAGAGGTTGTGTGAGAGTTAATAACTGTGTCTCCGAAATGGAATCAAATTCATGCCTTCCCAATAGATTTTCGATATTAAAATGTCTGACACTAATCATAACATCCAAAGAATCCAAAGTTAAGTTTAAACTGTCTTGGATATTAAAAAAAATTATAAGAATCTGAAAAGAAAGTCCTCATAAAAAAATAGTGACGTCGACATCAACTTTTATTTTTAAAAAAGATCATTACAATGCAACCGTAAAAGGAAAAGAAAGTTTGGTTGGGAATAGAAATTTCCTTCATTTTTTTCCTACAGTTTTCCTTCCCACTAATCCTAATCTTAACTTTCATAGGGCTTTGTTTACTGTAAACATGTAGAAAGACAGAGCAGAGAGCATTAAGACAAAATAAGAAGAAAAGTGTATAGAAAGAATAAAGCAGGTCAAGTGTCCTTCCACATACATACATGACTCTCATGAAGTTTAAGTTTAAAAGCCTCAGTGTCCAAACCTTAAATATCTTAAGAAACAAAATGAAACAATGTTGCTATGTCTAAACTGGCTGCTATGGGTCACAATGCCAAATATGGACAGAAATTAATTACAGAGAAGCATTTTATGCAATGAACTAGAGTAAAAAAGTAACCATACATTAATAGGCATAATTCTGAATAACATGACATTTTGTTCAGAATATTAGAATACAATGCTGTTTCATAAAAATCTCTGAAAGACACTTGGTTATCGCCTGGATGTGGAGTTGGTTTGTTGGTTTTTTAACTGTCATAGAATCAGGAAAATCCTATTTTTACAAAACACAATTTACTAGAAGTGTTATTTTCATACGATAAAATCCATTTCAAGGAGATTTGTTACCAGAGTGTGATTGATTCCTAAATCATGATTTATGTATACACACATTATCTTATATACACCTTTTAGGGTTTAATATTAGGAAAAGAACATCCATCGGCCATTTTTAAGGTTTTTTTTCCCCCTCCTCAACAGATTGACTTAGGTCTCAAACCCTTCCACAGTTTTCAGGTTAGTGCAGACTCGCTGACATTGGTGGAGGGCTGGACAAAATGGTGGGGAAACGACAAGCTACCTAACACCAACACAAAAGAAAAGCCAAGACTGAGCTGCCTAAGGCCTTCTCTCAGGGAGTGTATTTTAACATTAACAAGAATGTGTGCATAAAAGCATTCTTTTAATATTTTAAATAATACATTATAAACCAAGAACATCGTTTTACATAATAGTAAAAAGCTGCAAGATTTAATTTTATTTTTCCCTTACTAATCCATTAACAAAACCATGGATTTTTCTTTAAGAAATTACTTCTGACAAGTTCATACATTTTATTTTATTTATCCAGTATGTCATGTTTCCAAAATCTTCCACACAAGACAGAGATCAACAAATAGAAATTCAGGAGAAAATAACAGAATACAAAGATAGCTGTTGTTCAAATGATTACATGGACACAGAGGTAGAAACACATGTATCCACACACATATGTAAATAGATACTCTGTTTCAGAGGTTTCTATATACTTCCACTACCTTATTTTCAATTTGCTATCTGAAAATCAACAGTGCATTTATATTAAAATTATCTTGAAATAGAGGAACACGTACAACACCACAACACAAGATCCAGGTCTTCAGAATGTTAGTATTTGATAGGATAGTAGCACAAAACAATAAAAGATAATCAGTACAACATTGTTAAATGCCACACTATATGATTATTTACTCCCAGATTTAATGATTTAATGGACCTCTGAAATCAACTTCTACCCCCAAATAAAATGGGAATAGACACGGCTGTACTGTCTGGGCTTCAATCCTAGTTCTGGCACTTCCTAGCTGGGTAAACTTAGATACAATACTCAATTTCACAGAGCTTCAGTTTCCTCATTTGTAAAACAGAGCTGATAACAGTACTTCCTTCAGAGGGCTGTATGAAAACCAAGAATTAAAAAGTACAGTGTTTATAATAGCGACTGGCAAAAACAAGAACTTAAAAAATGTTAGACTTACAATAAAAATAATTCATTAATTTGTCCCCAGAAAAGCTGTAAAAATATCACCTATTGTCATCATAGTTTCCTATACAAAAAGAAAGCTTTCTCTCTTAAAATGAGGAAGATAATTTCACTCTGGACCAGCAAAAACCTTTGTCACAGACCAGTACCAGTCTGTGACCAGTATTTGGGAATGTCCACTAAAGCCATAAACTAATATTACCAACTCACAAGAAAATAAAATGGAGTCTGAAATTATTAGGTACACTTCAAGGAGAAAAAGGAACATAAAATAAGATTGGAAACATGGATATAATCTGAGTCGACAAAAGATGTGAAAATACATTTTCCCTCTAAGTTACCTAAGAAGAATGTTCTTTCCTTATCTGGAAGCATTTCAGTATTATTTGAAACATTACTTCTCTTAAAGCCATGGTAGTACTGATTATATTTCAATCTTGTCCAGAACATTGGGAGTACTATTTCTGCAAGTCATAACTTTTAGATTTTTAAGGATAATAGTGTTGGGGATTTTTATCTTCCTATGAAAACAACTACAGCATTGTCCCTTACCAATGGAGCTGAAACACTGCATTATTTGTGAAAGTACTGATTCATGGCAAATCGAAAAAGACAAGTACACTGTGTCTTAAGGCAAAATATCTGTTCATGTAATTACAATGTAATTAAAACGACCATCAAATGTTTCCTCTGGATGGCGTTACATGTTTAGTGATGTTACCACATTATTACTAACTTGCATATTACACGCAAGTACTGAATTCTATAGCTCAGTTACTCTTAATACAATACTATATTCATTTCCAAACACTTCGTTTAAAGATGCTTCTGATCACAGTCTTCCTTCTTTTTCCTTTATAAACCATCTCAGCAGCAGCTTTCCACGGTCAGCTCAGAAAGCTTATTTAAAAAAAGCACTACAAAGGTTTTTCACTGGGAAAAACTATATAAACTTTCTGCCCAAATATGCTCAGCACTATTGTTCTGTTTTGCATCTTTATATTATAACAATACATTTTTATTTAAAATGTAGTAACATGACCAACAGTCAAAAGAATTTTGACTCCTTTTTTGAGAAGCTTTAAAAATGTTCTTAGTATGTTTTCTTCAGCAATAAGCAAGAACAAATTCTGGTCCGGTGAACTGAAAATGGAGGATTTTTTTTTTGAAAATGCGTGATTTTGTAAACTTTAGTACAGAGGCAGAATACTGTATATAATAGAGTGCAATTGCTAAGCGTGAGTTATGTAAATGGATCCTGTTCAAAGAAAGGTTTTCCAACTTACTAGACATGAGATGTCAGACCAGTTACTTAAACCAGTCGTTTCCACAGTGTGGTCCCAGATCAAGGGATCACCTGGGAAACTGTTAGACGTTCAAATTCTCAGGCCCAACTCCGGAACTACTAAATCAAAACCTCTGGAGGTGGGACTCAGCAGTCTGTGTCTTATGAAGCTCTCCGGATGATTCTGACCCAGACTCAAGTTTGAGGAACTGACTTAACCTTTCTGAGACTCCCTTTTCCCATTTGTAAGATGGGTTTCCTAAGGCCAAGCTGGCAAAACTAGGGAGGTAAACACTTCAGGGAGGATTTTACCTCTCATTCAGTTACCTTTTATCATTGCTATCCCTTTCTGTTTGTCTGTTTGTTTATTCGTTTGTGTTTTAACTGGGCCCAAGTGAAGGGGAGTACGGACATCAAAACGACAGGCTGCCGTATGGCTGAGACAGAAATGGCAGGCAGGCACCCAACAGGCCTCCGGCTGCAGGGCAGGCCCTAATGATTTGGCCACTGAAATCGCCAGTGGGAAAAATGCCCCAGGAATAATACTTTATCCCCAAATAAACTAAGGCCATGGTGCTTTGACAGTGAAAATGAGAGTATGAGGAGAATAAACACTGATCTTTCAGGTCTTAACAGACACTGGATGCTTATCCCCGCCTTACTCTCCCGAGTACAGGCAGGGGAATTCTCCTGACGTCAGCCGCTGCCAGAGAAGGAATGCCATGACCTTAAACTTGGCCACCGGTCCACTCTCACATCCAGGAACACGGCCAGAGGGCTCTCCTGGCAACTGCCTGACATGCTAAATGGCCAGGCTCAGCCACGGAGGGAATCCTTGCTGCCCTGGGGACAAACCCCCACTGCAGGACACAGACAATGGCAGAGATTAGCAGTCTGCCTGCCTGACGCTGGCCTATCCCCTCGGCCGGGACAGCAGAAAACACATCCAAATCACTCTGCTCGAAAACCTAAGCTTTTGGTCTGCTTTTGCTTTACAAATGAGGGGAATGTTCTCTGTAAGACAAAGGGAAATAGGAAAATATGAGAACTTCAAGAAGAAATGTAGTAAACTGGATCCCTGTGTAAGCCATCTTGCCATCTTCAAGACGTTCTTAAATAGATATTGATTTTCAAATACAAACAATCAGATGGTTTAAGATCAATATTAACTATCATTTTTTAAAAGTCCTGTAATGAAAATCACTTCCAGTCCTCCTATCCTGCCAGTCACTGTCACGGCTCCGCTGGATGAGAATGAAAGGTTCCTCTCCCAAGAGCTCCTCCCCACTCCACTCCACTCACCTCTTCCAGGAGGGGATTCTAGCCCCAAACCTGATTATGTGACTCCCCTGCTCCAAGACCCCCCGGAGCCCCCAGGGCGTATGGAGCAGTACTGGAATCTCAAGTCCTGCCTAGTATCTGGCCTTGGTCAGACATCTCTCTCACGCCCACCTCCACCCCTCACAGCCTCTGAGACCCTGTCTTCCCACAGCAAACCTCCAAGAACACACCTTGCCACCTTACAGAAAACGCCAGTGCCTTTAACATGAGGTTGTCTCTGCCCAGAATATCCTTTCCGAGCATTTTCACATGAACCAGTTCAGATATCATGTAATCTGTCAAAATTTTTCTTGGCTTCCCTGCATTCCCTTTTCTGAGTTCCCACACTAGTTTGCAGATGCCTCTGTTACAGTTCTTTAATAAATTACATAGTAATTATCTGTTTAGGTGTCTGACTCCCAGCGAGGCCTTGGGTGTCCTAGTCGACAAGTGCACCTCACGTGTTTTATCATCCACAGTCCCTAGCCTTCAAAGAGTTCTCAATCCATATTCAAGACAGGATCCCAGCTGCCAAACCGTTTCTTTCACTCAAAGATGGACTATAAAAATTGATGGCACTATCAGAGAAACCTTAGCCATTTAGGACATGGGAAAACTTATTGGCTTTAAGTTAGCTATATCCATTTCTTTGCTTCTTAATTTGCCTGAATACATCTATAGCTTATCCTGTAATTTAATTAATAGTTTGATATATATATCTTTGCACAAAACATAGGTTTCAGTTTTCCTGTTCTGAGCCCCTGGAGAGCAGAGACCAGATGTTACCTGTGTGCCAGGCAAATTTTCAATAAATCTTTGTTAAGTTGAATTCCCAAAATGAGTGGTGTCTTACTTTGGGCAGCTATAACAGAATACTGCAGACCAGGTAGTTTTAATAACAAATACTTCTCACAGTTCTGGAAGCTGCAGCCTAAGAATCAAGATGCTGGCATATTAGTGTTTAGTGAGGGCCCTATGTCTGGCTTGCAAATGGCCATCTTCTTGCTGTACCTGAACACGGAGGAGAGAAAGAGGGCTAGTATCTCTTCCTCTTCTAATTTGGGCGCAAATCCTAACATGAGGACTCCACCCTCATGACCTCATCTAAACCTAATTACCTCCGAAAGGCCCCAGTTCAAAATAACTTCGCACTGGGGATTAGGGCTTTAACATATGACTATTTGCAGGGGGGAGGTTGGCGGGCGGCAGTGGGGCACACAAACATTCCGTCTGTAGCAAGTTGCCACATTGATATTTTGGCCACATTTTGTAATAAGCTATTTGTATGTTGCAAGAAAACAAAGATAAATTCAACTCAATTTTCAGAAAGGACTCAGAGAGGGAAAAAACTTTCCTTGACAAAATGCCTCCAACAACAGAAACACATTCTTCAAATTAAATCTCTGAAACAGTCACCATTCTATTGGGCAAGTTAGTTCTGACTGGGGACCAGAGCTAATGCCCATCTCTACCCCCATGCAGATGGTTACTGGTTTATCTAAATCCATCTCCGGGAAGGCAAGGGACACAGTGCTTCATCTCCTTCTCCAGAGTCACTCATGCAAAGGGACAAACTGCAACTAGGAAGCTTCCTAATTCTTCTTTTGTCTCAAAAATAAAATGTACATAATTTCAAGGGAAAAATAAATCCTACATGAGCACAAAACCTTTCACCACTCTATAAACACTTTTGGATGGGGGGAAGAAAGTTAACAGCTTTGTACATTAAAATTAATGAAGTGCTAAAGGAATGAAAGAATGTCCAGATTTCAAACAACCAGAACATTAATTTCTAGGTTTTTCTTGAAATGGGGGCAAACCATGGGACAGATGTGAGCATATCTTCTCCCTAAACATCTGAAAGTGAAACATTTTTATTAATAAAAAGTAGGAGAGAGGAGGAGTAGAAAGAAACTGGGTAGGAGCTTTGCATGTAATTCTAAAACATTTGCCATTTGGTTCATTTTGAAAGTTTACATATTACTACACTTAAAGTTGAATGCCACACAAGAAGTTCCTGGTCAGTTTTCTCCCTCACCTACCTTGCCATTCTTAGGAATCTGACATCTGCAGGCGAGAGACAATTTCTAACATCACTTGAAAACCACCTGATCAGGCTTCAGGCTTTCTTCCACGGACACTGAAAGTCCTGGCTTCTTTCCTCTTAAATCTGTTTTCACAGGTCCTCATTTGTAAAGATAGTATTTTTCTTCTTCTCCTCTTCCTCTTCTATTTCCATCTTTTTCCTTTGTCTCTCTTAACTGCTTCTTAAGGTTCCCATTTCCCTACGACCTCTGAAATAGCCGCCATTCCAGCCGGGCAAGCTAGTGTACAGGCAAGTTAGTTTTGACTGGGAAACTCTGAATGATAGAAAGAACACCCTACCCTGAAGATTTTTAAGTGTAAACTATGCCTTTTGTTGCATAGCCTAGTATTACTAATAAAGTTTAACCTTACCCAAATAACACACATTCTAAATTTAAAAATAAATATTACACTGCTGGTTCAGCTGTCCAGATGAAATCAGATCTCAGATCACAATCATATATAAAATTTTCCCAATAAGAAGTATCTTGAAATACAAAGAGATCGTACTTTTTCCTCTGACTGGCATGTCCTGCTCGTATTACTCAATCCTCCGGGTTTCAACTTTGCACAGAAACTCATAGGCTGGAATAGGAAGCTATATATATTTTGCTGTCTAATTTTCCATCTTTTATCCAAATGTTAAAATAAATTCTCTTTTTTTCCCCATCCTCTTTGTCACTATTATTCCATGTGCCTGTACTGCCAGAAAAGAAGGAAAGAGATCATTACAATGGCATCTACTGGTGGCTCCTGAGGATACTGCCTTTGTCATGAAATATAAACACTCTTCTAGAGAAAGGTTTTTCATGCTGGGTTATATTTCACTAGTGATGATTTCACTAGTTATATTTCACTTACTCTGTGATATTTCCACAGCTGCTTCTGTCACTATCTAAAAGACATTGAGTTTTTCTCCCCCAGGGAAAGTTATACGTACTTGAGTTCTGATTTCCAGTCTCTTCATATCTATATCCCCAAATTTGCCAAACTGTCAGCTGGATCTCACTAGAAAAAACTAGATGTGATCTGTACTGAATATGCAGGCAATTAGTCTACAGACTCCAGAAAGGTTCTGGGCTAACACATCGTAAGCCTGACCCTTCCAGAATCTTCTCTATGTGCTCTTTCAGGACAGAGCTCATCAAGCTGAAGAGCTGACTGCATCCCAGAAAACACATAGCCTTAAATTTCTATTTCACATTTCTATTTAGTTGTAATTATCACCTCCATTACCACCTACTGGGCTCATTAGTGAATTTATCATGAATTCTTCATTGGAAAGCACACATTATCATGTGACATGGAAAAAAAAACTCATAAAAAAATATCAATCCATTCACTCTTAACAAAAACAAATAAGCTTAATGATAAAGATATCACTTAAAGCTAATATTTTACCATTAATTTGTAAGTGGGATTTATAGTGAATTTTTAAAAGTAGGTTTTTGATAGTAGATTCCAAACTAGTATTTAGATACTGAACAGTTTTAGTATTACGAAAGTAAAGCATGCCAGTGAAATAAGGCAGGCAGAGAAAGACACGTACCAAATGATTTCCCTCATTTGTGATTTAACAACAAAGCAAAACTGCAGGAACAAAAACAGCAGCAGACTCATAGACTCCAAGAAGGGACTAGTAGTTACCAAAGGGGAGGGGTAGGAGAGGGAGAAGAGGATTGAGGGGTATTATGATTAGCACACATAATGTATGGGGGTCACAGGAAGGCAGTACAGCACAGAGAAGACAGCAGTGACTCTACAGCATCTTACTACTGATGGACACTGACTGCAATGGGGTGTGTGTGGGGGGGAACCTGACAATATGGGTGAATGCAGTAACCACAGTGTTGCTCATGTGAAACCTTCATAAGACTGTATATCAATGATACCTTAATAAAAAAATAAAAATTAAAAAAAAAAAGAAAGTAAAGCATGTTCCCATTTGTTTTGTCCTTATGTTTTCACAGCATTTATGAGTTGGAGATAATAATGTGTGACTCCATTTTAACATGTGGAAAATGGGTTTCATAATGATGCATACAGGGGAAGTCTGGCTTGATGTATTCACCACTGGCCAACACTGAGTTAACACCACTGGAGCTAATTTCTCCTGCTGCCCAGCTCCAAACACATTCATTAATTTTCTGGATTATAGATAAGACAAGCAGCACTGTCAACCAAAAATAAAATGTGAAAAATACCAATTCCTTTGGCATAGTATCATTAGGGACATTGTGACGAAGG
This sequence comes from Smutsia gigantea, assembly GCA_032199065.1. Classification (NCBI taxonomy): domain Eukaryota; kingdom Metazoa; phylum Chordata; class Mammalia; order Pholidota; family Manidae; genus Smutsia; species Smutsia gigantea. The sequence goes on from JAVSCE010006751.1 coordinate 142,630, forward strand.
AAGGTCTGGTCTGATATGCAAGAGAGTTTATCTTTCTCTTAACAGTAACATTCAAATACAATTTGAAAGCCAAAAATATAAGTAATGAAGATTTGGAAGAAAGAAGCAATTAGTACTATATGTGAAATATTTTTAAAGGTCCCCCTTATTTTGGAACAGACAATAATCTTGTGTCTAAAATTTTTCCCTTTGCCAGAAAAATGATTAAGAAGAAAAGGTTTTTTTTCACTTCACTAAAATGAAAACTTGCAAGTTTAGCAGACTCCACAAAGGGTAGATAAAAAAAAATCTCTAGTATTTGACCCTCTATACCATATAAAATTTTTTGACAAGATTGAATTTTATTGTCTAGAGAAGTTAAACTTATGAAAAATATGTATCTGCCCATAAAAAGTAAGAGAACAAAAACACTCAAAGAGTAAAGACACATTTTCCAGAAACAAAATACTACAGGAAGGAGAGAAATTTGGCCTTCTTCCTAAAATTGAGTGGTTCTCAAACCTTCAACGCGCATTGGAACCATCTAGACGACTTAATAAAACAGACTGTTGGGCCTCACCCCAGAGAATCTGACTCAGTAGTTCTGGGATGGGGCCTGAGAATTTAACACTGTAATAAGTTTCCAAGTGAGGATGCCCATGCCTCTGGTCTGGGATGACACTTTGGGAGCCACTGCTTCAGTTTAATCATTTACTCAGTCACTTAATCTACTTGGTTTAATCTTTGCCAGTGAATACTTCATGTTCTTTGTGCCTGTTCGTGTTTCTGCTGACAAACAAGATCACTTCTTAATTAAAGCATTACCTCAGAATATCTTTGCCATCTCCAAGTGGCACACCACATTTTAGAGCATCACAGTCTTATGGATATTTAATACGTGAAAGTTAAAGTATTGTTATATATGTATAATACCTTTAGTTCTTAATGTACAAATTTGACAGTAAAAGAGAAAGATGAATAAAGTATTTGAAGACTCACTGATAGCTAGGACTTCTGACCGGATGTTAAAAACTGTAAAGCATGAATACAAAGGGGACGGTCTCCATCCTCAGGACTTACCTGTGACTGGTGCATCGATATCCAGCAAATTTTTTTCCTGTCGGAGAATTGAAGCCCCCTCTGTTATTATTCTCAATGCAACACTCTCTTCCAGCCTGCCCTCCTTCATGAGATGTGCCTTTAAGATATCCACACGAGGTTTCCCATCGTTATCAAACACTTCTTTTGCTGTAAGCCGGTGACTTGGAGGAAATGGGACAGCTGAAAGAGAAAAAGTCAAATATTACATTAGTCAAAACTCAACAATAACGACCCAATAATAACCACCAAATATCTGGCCCTATCACTAACCACCTGGTGGAGTTTTTTAAATTCCCACATTAAAATACGATCAAAGACTGTCAAGAATTCATACTGCCTTCTTCCTTTGCTTCTAGACGTAATGTGAATGCTGAAAAAAAAATTACACTCATATTCATCCAGTACCTATCTCTTGCATTTAGAAGATCCTGAAGGAGTTAATACAGAAAAAGGAGACAGATATGTTTCTGACAGGCAATAATCAATTTCAGCAAAAGAAAATAGTTCTTATACACCCAACCATAACCGACTTGGGAGAAGATATTTCTCTGCTAGAAAGCAGGCTCCTTGTCTGGTATTAGAAAAATGGGAAGAGGTCTGCCAGACCCGTTTTGCCCCTTCCAACTACAGTCACATCTCTGAGTAAACTGACTGACTCACTGTTTAATGAGAAAGCAGGAATCTGACAGCAAAAAGGCAAAAATACACTAATTATTGAATAGGAAATCAGGATTTATGTGTGCATGCACTGAAGGAGAGAGAGAGAGAGAGTATAATATCAGGTATGAGAGAACAGTATAATATCAGGGGAAGAGACACAGATATTTAGGAATATGATACAGTGACAAACTCCACTTATTGCTTAGACTTATCATACATATAAACAACTTACTACATATAACCAGACTTATTATATAATACAGCTAACTATTCTTTCTCCCCCCACTTCCCCATACCTTCTTAATGGTAAGAAACTCTCTGGTGCTACTGGCATTCTTCAGTCTGTGAATACAGTGGTTCATTTATTCAGCCAGGGGATATTCACTAAACTCCCACGAGGTGCCAGGACAGCCAAAGTTTCCATAGTCAGAGATGTATCATGAAGGTAAATTTCCAGTGAATGGCCAGTAAGCCCCTTCAGTGAGGGAAATCCATGTTTTTCTGTTTCACAAGGGTTCATTTACTGACCAACAGCTTGTGCTCCTTTGGAAGGAGCACAAACACAGTACCATGAAACTTTGATCTGCCATGTGCCTTATGCCCTATGCATAAGAATATTTTCATCTGATGGTTCCTCTCTTAGGAAGAACACTTGATGTTAAGGAATAAACCTGGCCCTCCTAAGTCCTAAAACTATCTCCTATAAGAAGCAGGATTGATGGTAGACCAATGCCAAGAAATTCTGTGAAATGTAACAGCACAGGTTTGTTACCCAAGAGAAAGTATAACTACTTAAGAAGAAAAGAAGCATCAGGAAATGAACCTGCACTAATGGATGCAAGCTTGGTTTTCCTAATGATCCAAGCATATGTACTTAACTATGCTGCCGAAACGAAGTGGCAGGAGCTGACTCAGTGAATGAGCATGAGGCTGTGTGGTCAAACCAAGGCTCTGCACACTCACCTGTCAGGTGACCTTGGGCGAGTTAAATAACCCCTTTGGCTCCCAAAGTTACCTCATCTGTAAAGTGGGGACTATATCTACCTAAGGATTGTTATAATAACTAAAGTACACAGTAATAGTGGGAGCAACATTTACAGAGTGTTTATTTTACACCAGGCATTGTTTGGGTAATGAAGTCAGTAACAGAGCTGTAAGAAGAGTAAGACATATGTACAGGTGTTTATATATATAAATGCATTTAATTCCCATAACATTACTGTAAGGGAGAAACTTAAGGCTCAAAAATATTAAGCATCTTGCCCAAAATAATCATCTAGAGTTTAATATATAGACCCACTGAGTGTAAACTCCAGCAGTCTGATCTAGAATACCTGTGTCAACAACTACACACACTGCTTCCCAGAAAGTACTTAAGACAGGGCTTAACAATTAAAAAGTGATGAGCAAATCACTTTTTATAATTGAAAGTCTAACAAATACTGAAAAGTATCTCTTATAAAGACAGCAGTTATTTTCAAAAGTTATTTGGGGCAGCTTACAGAACAGGTGTATAATACAAAAGCATGATATAAAATAAAAGACAAAATATACAGTGCCAGAGCATAGTGTAAAATAAAAGAAAATCCAAGAATTAAACAAGGAAGAGAAAATGGGAAATTAGGTATTAGACTTTGGCAATGGGGATTATTTTGTTCATTTTGTTTCTTTGCCCCCCTCCCCTTTTGCTTGACTAACATACATGCTTGTTAAGAAAACGCAGAAACACTTCCATGGCCACATGTCTTTACTTGGGTCTTTACGTATGGTTTGAAATTAGAAAGTATCTTACCTGGCAACTCCTCAAAACTCCCTAAATATAGGGTGGAAAATGGAAAGGGGGAAACTTCAAAAGGATACTTGGGCTAAGGCCAAGAGCTGAATCTTTCTGAGTGATTTCCCAAGATATGTGTTGGACAATTAGGAAGGCTTAGGTGACTGCAGAACAGGCAAGAATTGAAGCATAGATGGAAAGGAGGCTGATTTATTGTTGAGCATATGAAAGCAGTGGGTCTCTCCAACCACGCACTAGCTGGCCTTATTAAACTTAAGATAGATCAGAGGATTAAACTTAAAAGAGCTGAAGCACTTAAAAAAGAGAGAGGCAAAGGAGAACACCTCCGGGCGGGCATCACCTTCATGAATTAGACTCTCTCCAAGGCCAAGATCACAGCAGTAACAGATGCTTCACCCTTTGCTGCCTTTTACCTTCCAGTAATTGCTAATCCTAAGGTAACTGGCTAAGGAAAGCCACCTGCTCTGAGATATTGGAGCTAGTTCCAAATAAACAGGAGTGAGGAAAGAGGAAAAAGGCCACGCAGAGGGCCCTATTTCCAAATGGATGACAGGCACACTGATGAGATGGGCACTTTTCCGGTGAGGCAGATGGTAGGGCCTGCAGGGAACCAAGATGGGCGGCAGTGGTGCCAATGATTGAACACAAAGATGCTGTCAGCAAGACAGAAGCTTTCTGGGACAAAAATAAGAGTGGGCTAATATTTGTGTATTTTGTGCTCCCTTTGGCTTCATAAAGGAAATACCAGCCTTACAAAGGTCACACTTATTTGCTTTCTCTCTGTTCACCTACAGTCCTACATGTAGACCTGTGCCACGTATTGAGCGAAAACAACTTAGACCAAAGATTCCAAAGTGTTTAGAGTGAAGGATTTCTTTCATTAACTTGGGAAAGTGGCTACGCTTGATATAATAAAGTTGGATTTCCCTTTTCCTCCTTTGCTTTGAGTATTACAGATCTTGCTTTCATTGATACATGAGCCGGCTTAGGATTGGAGGAACTGAGTTTGTGCACGCTCATAAAAATTCAGAAACAGCTGTTGATATTTGGGCTGACTCCTAAAACATTTTTTAATTACCTATGAAGTACAGAATATAAGAGACTTCTCAGATGCATCCTAAAAAATATGGAGAACCTCTCAGCTTTCTCCACTTCACAGTTCTCACTCAGTGTCACTCATTATTTTCTCAAATGCAACCACAAAGTAGCTAACATTTTGGAAATGCACGGCCTCGAATGACTGCGAACACAAACCACCAAGAAAGCTTCAAAAGCAAAAGACATACGGAAGTAGGATCTTGTTTCCAGGTCACTGACTGTGGAACTCTAGCAGAGGCTGATTTCCAAAGAATAGGCTATCATACTGTTTCTTTTCTATTTGTTGATGCCACCGGAGAGTTCATCTATCTGATAAGGAAAGGTTACTAGTCTGGAAACCAAAACGTGTGCAAGTATTGGCATCTATATAACAATTACTGAAGGTGTCAATCACTCCTTCACCAGTAGAGAATCACGTTCCAAGCCTGGTAGCCAGAGTAATTCCCGCCGTCAGTTTGGCTGACTGTGGGGGACCACGCCTCAGAAAGAGTCAGGGTCCCCCGTGGCGATCTGAGCTAGCCCAGCTTTAAACGGCCATTATGCGCCTTAGTAGGCGTAGCACTCCACTATCACTCCGGAACAGAGCTAGCTAGGTACCTGAGATTCCTGCTTCTCGAACCTGAGCCCTTTGGGCCCTCTTAAGGGATTAATACTGCTTGATAGGAAGTCAACAAAAGTGATGATGGTGGTGATGCCCTCAGTGGAAGGCAGAGCAGGGTGCCTGCTGCCTGATGGCCCTGGGGTTGTCTGATCAATGCTGACGAGAGAAACTCACAGACTTAAGAAATATCTAGCAATATTTTTATCAACCTTTGGTTCGCTTCAAAAAAACTTTATTTTCCTCCAACAATATGACACCTGGAAACTCAAGTATATCCAAAGAAAAAAAGGACTAAGGCATCTTGCTCTCCTCTCTTCCCTCTGGTGGCTGTTACGGCATACCCACCAAATCCTGGGACTCTGGAGCAACATCAGAAAACTCCCAGTCTAGACTGACTCCTGGCTCCCTCATATTAAACTAGGGGAAACTGAAGTCCAGAAAGAGGATAAAAGTGAATTGTCCAGGGTCACAGTATTAGTCAGCGGCAAAACCAACACTAAGCTTTTGGACTCTGTTTGTACTCCAGCACGTCACCCACTAGATCTTCCCTGTCCAGTATGGATTCACTAGCAATGCATGGCTGTTAAACAATCAAAAAGTGGCTCGTCCAAACTGAGATGCACTGGAAGTCTACAATATGCACTGGATTTAGAACGCTCGACACAAGGAAAAAAATGTAAAATATCTCATTAATATTTCTGTATTGATCGTATGTTGAAATAATAAGGTTTAGAATATATCAGGCTAAATAAAATTTATAATTAAAATTAATCCCATCTATTCCTCTTTACTCATTTAATGTGGCTACCAGAACACTTAAAAATGCATAGCTGGCTTGTACTAGACTATTACTGGACAGTGATGCATGCTTCTCAACAAGTAAATGAGAACAAGAAGGGTGGAAATTATATACTTTAATCTTTCTTGTCTTCCAACTTTGGCTCCTACTACACTGCAAACTGTCTTGAAACTGGCTGCACACTGGAATCGCTTTTAAAAATGAATACTGCCCAGATCTGACCTCCAGAGATTCTAATTCAGCTTGTTCAGGATAGGGCCAGGACAGTGTTTTAAAAGAAACTCAGCATACACTGATAGGAAGTCCATACAGAGAGTCACTGATCTGTACCATAAGTAAAGGCACACAAGATGCCAGGCAAAATGCCCCTTAAATATGCTCCACGATGCCAATCAACCACACAGATGCAATGTGTTTGAAAGTCCACACATGGTTATTTCATCCCTCTCTGTAATCAAAATGTGTAAGTGACAGCTCTTGCCCCATATATCATGGGGTTACTGTCTGCACAAGGACTTTCTAAGATACTCATCTCAGCACGTTAAGAGAAGAGCTTAAGGATATCACATGTCAGATGCAACTTAAAACACATTCTGGCCTTACCTCCATAGATTGGCACTCCATCTATTCCCTCTTGGACATTTGTCTGTGTCACGAACTACTATCCTAATCAATCAATCATTCAATGACTTATATTCTTGTGAGTTGAAAAAAGATCTATCAGTATGGGCATACATGTTTATCCAGGTGCATAATTGTATATGCAAAGACATACAAAACATGTCTGGGAGAGACAGCTTAAAAATTAACACAGCCAACCTCTAAGAAAAACTGTGGGAACTTATTTATTATGGTCCTACTTAAATGCTACTCCTGTGGACACTTGTCATTTGTTTGTTTGAAAGTGTCTGGCTTTATAGATATTAATGTCTGTCAAATTAAAATATGCTTCCCATCTCAAGTGTGGTTGAATATTAATCTTGCAAACAGAAAACATCCATTTCACTTAAGCTAAAATAACTTCACAGTATGACTATAAATAAAAGTCCAATTTATTAATTTATTGGTGTTTTTTTCCAACTGCTACGATGACCTTTGCCCATCTCTAACACAGACCTCCTTACCCACCCCCTCTGAGTACTACCACATAGACACTGAGCCTTAAAATGTATTCAGTTGTTAGACACAGTATGTGTCCTGATCATTTCACTAGCAAACTGAATACCTCCTTTGGTTTTCCTGAATGATGACATGCAAATACAGCAAAATGTTATGTTACATAATACGCCAAAGTATTAATAAAAGGACACTATGTTACTTGAAGCACTTCTTAAATAAGTGATCTTTTTCCCTCTGGCTTACAAAAAGTATTTTATACACAGTACTTTTTGGACCCAAATCAGAAATGTGCTACAAGCAATTCAGTAAGAATTAGACACTAATTAATTAAAAGAATCATAGTTCCAACTGCAAGGGATTAATAATTAATTAGAGAAAATGAGTACCTTAACAGTACAATCAGAGATTCTTTTATTATCTGAATTTCAAAATCATTTCCTTTTAAATGTGTTTATTGACAATATAGCTACTCGTTATCCTTCCATGTACAGCTTTTCTTATTCTTGGGCCATTGTGCATTCTTGAGTCTGACTCAAGGGCAGGCCCTGGAATGGGTGATAGTCGACAAACCACCTCCACATGGGTAGTTTTAGCACAAAACCCTTTGAAGTTTGGGTATTTTGATTAGTTCATCGAACTACTAGAAAAATTACAAGTGGCTTACATAATGAATTATGTAATAATGATTCAACATGAAAGATTATTTGACAAAAGTTTTATTTTAAGAGTTTCAAAATATTTCAGCATCATCGGAAAGGTTCAATAAAATACTGTCGTTTTTGTTGTTAAAAAACTTAATGTGCAAGTCAAGTCCAGTGATTAACATGGGGGCCATGTCAATCACAAATTATTTTATATAGTACATGATAAAAACAAAATTATATTTACTGGTTTTGATATATGACATTGAATGTTCAGATTAAACTAAGAATTTTAATTAAGTATTAAATGTTCTAATTTAAATATTTAAGTGACTTTAAAATGTTTAAATATGTACCTGAAAATATATTGTTTTGTACGAGCCTACTTTATTTTTTTGTTAAAAATATATAGTCAGCCATATTCAGTTACACCAACTCTGTTGGATCTCAGTACTAGATAAAGTGATTACAGCAATATTTTCAGTGAATGGTATTCACAGTAGAAATCTCTAGAATAGCAAACCTACAGTGAGGCATACAATTCTATTCACTGGGATAAATTTAAGGAAAGGGCTTTTTATTTATTTACTTTTTGCCTTGAACATTTTCTATTTCTCTGGAGAAATAGGTCATTGGAGGAGATTAAAATCAAGAAACAAACAAGATACTTTAAGATTAGTTGAATTTATTTCCCAAGTGAGCAGGTCCCTTTGAACATGATAATTATCCCTTCGAAATGAGAAGCATCCAGGGATTCTAAAACTTTATTTAACCCAAGACACACTTTGCCATTCAAAACTCCTCAACTCAATGGCCTAAGACATGAAATATATGCAAGAAACTTACCTATCTTGGAGTTGAACTATTTGACTAGAAATCCCTTAATAAATATGAACTTTAGAAATCTCTGTATTAAAAATAGCAAACCTATGTGCCTTTTTAGACTTCAATCTTAAACTTGTAAGTTGATATGAAAAAAAATCAATCTATGCCCACACACAATTCTTTCCTTTCAAGTTCATCATTCAGCTCTGGGTGCCCACACATCTGTGCCCACATACCCACCCACACTCCCCATCCCCTGTGGTTAAAACACCTACTGGCAAGAGAATAATTTTTTTTAGTGAAAAGACTTTCTCCTTGAAAGGTGTTGATGAAATAGCAAATCTATGTCTCAGCTGATATAGAATAATATAAACCCTAAGTGGCAATTTAAGGATGGTACCGTTACCACTTTGGTACATAAAGGGTGGTTGTTTAAAAAAATTATAAATTCGGCATACAGCCTTATATCTGTGCACCACAGTGAAGCAAAGATTGAAATATTTTGCCTCAAACTCACTCCCCAGAGAGCAAGGGCAGGAGCTAAATTTCCAGGTTTGCACTGAATCCCCTGTCTTAGCTCTGTGCCCCCTTCTCCCCATTGGCGCCATAGTGAAACATCAGGTGCTCTGGGCCTCTCCATGTTTCAGTAATGCCTGTACTGATTGCTCCACTCTGATGACCAGACCTGCTCTCATCCACTCCTTCTGGTCTGCCGTTTCCTAAGAACCAGCCACTCAGAGGAATAATAGAGAACACACAGGAGGTCCCAATTCTCAGCACCACAAATGTGTACTCCCCACTCTTCGCACATTTATTTAAAAATCAGAATGCTTCAATGAATACCACCTACAATTGTATCCCCTCAAACTTACTTTCATTTATCTTTAAAATGTGCCTGTCAATTTTGATTTTAAATCAAACACACATTTCTTAATCTACCAAATGAAAAATCACTAATTTCCTAAGAAAGCTACAACAGCCTGCATTCCTTCCCTTCATGAAGAACCACTCTCAAGCATATTTTGTAGAAACTCTCAAATAACTACAGAAACAGGTTGCTGGTTTTATAATGCCAATTGCAAATTTACAGGTAATACCAAATCTCACTCTTTAAATGAGTCAATCATCACTACTCAAAATCATCCGAATAATTAAGTAAAAAGATTAACAATCAAGTTTCACTGAGCTTCAAGTCCAGTGCTACTGTGTATGATTTCAAGTCCATTTGTTTATGACGTAAGAGAAGTTTTGATCTAAGAGTGAATAGTTTACATTGAGGAGCCTGTGTCGGGATGTTGTCCTCACAGCTGCTGTTGTCAATAAGAACTCAGTAGCTCAACCGTTGACAGGCGCCTCTAGAGACTTCTCAGTAAGAACATATGGAAGAGTAGCTATGACATACAGACATTTAAACTTTAAATACCAAGAATTTGTGAGGACTTATGGACAGTGTTCAGTCTGGGCAAGGCTGCCCATTGCCTATCTAAATAGCACTCTAAAGACCGTGGGGCATCAGCTCCTGCCATGGCACGGGACTCTCTGCCATTAGTGGGAAAACCACGCAGTGGCCCGCTGAAGGCAAAGATCATCTTGCACACCAACACCTGCCCCTTCCCTCCCCTAGCAATGGGTTCTAACGACAAGTGGCTTTAGCTTCACAGTGGATGTCGGGTGGAGTCAGCTCTCGGCTAGCTAAGCCAACTCCTTCAAGAACCAGCTTGTAGAAAGGTACACTTCTGTTCATTTGGACTGCATTTCTCTCTCTCTCCTTTGCCTGAAACAACAGGGCAATTAATCTGTCATTGGCTTGAAGTATGTTTCTTTTTTTAGCTTATTAAGATACATTATCCTATAGACTTGTGAAATATTATCATGAATTATAATTCCTACAGTGAACCTGTGTTAAATAAATTATTGGCAAAGACAATCTCCATCTCCGAGCATAACTGTCTCAAACAAACAAGTGCCCCATCATTCCATACAAATTCAACTGATGTGCTTCTGAATGAATGAAACAAATGTGGGTTTTTTCCCTCCTTCACTCACAATCTGGGTAAAATTTCTGTGCTACTCAAATTAGTTTAAGAAGGAGAAGAACTTGAAACATGAACTTGAAAGGAAAGAATTGTGTGTGGGCATAGATTGATTTTTTTTTCATATCAGCTTACAAGTTTAAGATTGAAGTCTAAGAAGGCACATAGGTTTGCTATTTTTAATACAGAGATTTCTAAAGTTCATATTTATTAAGGGATTTCTAGTTAAATAGCTCAACTCCAAGAGGTAAGTTCCTTGCATGTATTTCATGTCTTAGGCCATTGAGTTGAGGAGTTTTGAATGATAAAGTGTGTCTTGGGTTAAATAAAGTTCATCTCTAAAAGTATATATAATTACAAAAAAAGCATGTCAATAGCCAAAATAACTCAGAAACTGAAACCTTCATTTAGGAAATGTCTCTTTTAAAGTACTCATTACAGGAAAGAGACCATGGACGCCAGCCGGTGAGGCAGGAGGAACTAGAGGCTCATACCCAAGATGAGAAACATGCACATAGTCACAAGTAAGCAACCAGCATGAAACTGAAAAGGGAAGGAGGGAAAAACCACTATAAAAAGTTGAGACACTAAATGTTTTTAGTCCCCTATATGTACACAAGGTTACAGATACATTGTCTCGTTATTTGTGATGTAAAATGGACCCAATAACAATAAAAATGATACATTGGTCTGCTAGTGCACTGGTGCCCTTAGCTCGTAAAGCACCAGCCCACCACATTTCAGAAAGCAGTTCAACTCTTTCCTTTAAAAAGAAAATGTAGTTTATAAAAAATGCTACTAGTATCTGTTTATTGAAATACAGTTTAGCAAAAAAGACTTTGTTAAACTTGAGAGATCTGAGACTTACTAATGCTTTCTCAGCATAACCTAAGTGTCAAAAGTAGTTCTCAGTGTCAGAAGGGGGCCTTTCTCTTCTTTTTAGTATCTGTTTGACAAACTCTCACTACCAGTCAGAGTGAATCCACATCTTACTAGTAGAGGAAAATGAAAAATGTACTATGAAATGCAGCTGTCAAGAACAGCTATAACTTGGGTTACCTAACTCACTCTAAGCACACATAGAATGACAAAGAGAACAACATAATTCCATGATATATGACTTTGGGTTATGGTTCCTCAAAACCATCCAAACACGTCAGTTCCATATATTTTTCACTCTCCAAGTTAAAGACACTCATGTAGGCATGATGGTGAGTCATTTAGGAAGCCCTGTGAATGCCTGTTTTAAAGTTACATGTGCAGATTTCACAACTGGCACACTAGAAATCTAGTGCTTTTTAGTATCATATCATTTAAACTCATTTTGGCTTACATTATTACATGTAGAACTACTAACAGGTTAATACAAATGTAAGATACAGGATATGTCCAGTGAAAAGCAATCACACACACACACACACACACACACATCAAATGGTGTAGTATTGTATGTCACTCTAATAATGGGAGTGTATTTTTTTAAGTCCTTTGATACATGTATTCAGAGCTCTGATTCCCACCATCCACACCAGCCACAGTGCCATCACATACCCAGAGGTAATCAAAAACTGAGCAAGGGTGAGAACACACACCACAAAATCTGTGCCTGTTATCCCACAGGAAAGGAATGGAGCCATCCTCAGTATATTACATAGAAAAGGATAGTGGCCTGGCAAAACTGAGCATGCATGTGTACAGTTCCATTATTTCACAACAGCCCTAGGGGAAATCAGGGCATATCCACGATGTCCAGGATGGTTTATATTCCATACTTCATAAATATCTCTTATTCCAGATTACCAGACAATACACTCTTATTACCAAGAAGGAAAGGTGTGATGCAGTTTTGATACACTTTCATTAAGTAGAATTTCAAATAATTTAACATTTCAAGGAGATATGTCAGTTATGTGATACCTTCACCGTCAGTGAAATGTCTCTTTCCCTGACTATAGCACAGAAATGAAGATTTATATATATTGTCAATTCTTTTGGGGGAATATAATTCAGATCAGGAAAAGGTCCTCATTTCCAAAAGAGTCCATTCAGTTACTCATAAGGAAATTCAAAAGTCTTTGATTTGCTAATACTCTATATGTTAGGTATATCCATAAAAATTATATCCATTTTTAAGCATTGGAGAAAGAAAAAATGGCACAAAGATTCTGTTCATTTCATTAATGCAAACTAACTAGAAGCAACTTTCCTTGTAAGCCTACAGTCTGAGAAAATGCAGAAACCTCTGAAGCTGTTTTTCTGATATTTTTCTTCAAAATTACATCAATAATATCATGATTCTTTAGAACATTTACATTTGTACAAAGAAATAATTTACACTTTTGTAATGGAGACTTTTACATTCCAAAGTGAAGTAAAAGTTCAGAGAAAATTAAAGGAAAAGTAGAAAGAAAGAAACAATGGTTTTCATAACACCAAGAAGATAAATTTGAATTCAGTTTACCAAATTGCCAAGTTAGATTGTACTAAAAAAAAAAAGTGAAATCCTAAACAGCATATGAATTTTACTAGAACAACTTCCCATAGGTATTGGCAATGCTCATTCTCCACATAGCCAAGGGGGACCTAATTATTACTCTGCACCAAATGATAAACAAAACAAATGATAATCAGTCACCCAGTCTATTCTGAACTCCCTTACCTCTGGACTCTAATTACCCTGGGGGTTCCATGCTCAAGAGACAAAAAAAAACAACTGTGTCCTAGAAGGAAAGATAAAAATTTGGTATGATTCTCCACAAGAGGCCATTTTTTCAACTGCATTTTGAAAATAGGATTGATCTTTGTTTTTTAATACAAATAATTTTCTCATCCCAGATACAGTGATTCAAATGACAAACTGCCCAGAACACAGAACAAAGTAGATCATGGGAAGGATCATGCAGTGGCCACAAGGTCTCCTACCACTTTTGTACTCACGCAACAAAGACAGTCAGTTATGCGAAATTTTGCTACAATCATTTATTTATATGCATTCCTACAATGAGGATACAAATTTGATTAAGTCATTAAAAACTCACCAAAATTGTATTTTGTAGAAGTTACTAACCAAGAAGAGGAATCTAAAGCTAGTGAAATATTTAAAATATGGTAACTGAAAGAAAACCAAAAACAAACACAAATTAAAGAAAAACTGCAGACTTTTCTGAATACAATTACTACAAGGGAGAAAAACCAAGCCGTGTAAAGCATCAGATAAATTAAAAGCTTTGTGAAATTGTTCAAGTTCTGTGGCAATGTTGTGTGTTGCACAGATTTCTGGGGAGAAAGTCCACAGATTATTAATAGACTCTCAGAAGGGTCCTCAACCCAAAGAGGCTAAGATCCCATCCAGCACAGCTTCCTCACCATCACTATGGTAACCATTCCAGGCTAAGTCCTCAATTACTCTTACTTAGACAATTAAGATAATAACCAGACTATTTTTCTAAGTCCCCAGTTATTTCCCTTAATCAACCTTATCCCAAAACCCTATGGTCTGGCCAGACCCTGTTACTCCACACCCCGTATTCCATATAATTTCATACCTTTCCTCAAACTTTTCAGAGAAAGGGTCTAAAAGCACAAATTCAGAAGCCAGACTGTCTGGGTTTACATCCCAACTTTGCCAAATTGTATGACCTTGAGCAAGATATTTAACTTTTCTATGCTAAAAAGTTTCCAGTTCTGGAATTTGAGGATTAAATAAACTAATATTTGTAAAGTGCTTGGAACACTGTCAGCATAGTAACTACTTCATAAGTATTCATTGTGAATAATAAATGCCTCACTTCCCTCCTTAAGTATGTAACCTTCTAATCATCTTTATTCAAATGTCACAACTTCTGAAAAGACCCAAAGCCTGCTTCCAACCAGCCCTTGAGTACTGAATGCCTAATAAAATGTCCTTTGGTCAACAAAACACAAAGTTTTGTTTATTTTGTGTATGTTGTGTGTTCTCTTTGCAGTAAAAACACAAAGCACTTGCTGCCTGTTTTAACTTTCATATTTTTATACTCATAAAACACTCACAAATCATTAAAAGAGTTATATGCTAAGTTTAACAACTGTGTACAGTTATGAAGTTGTTTCTTAAATATCACTTAATTCCATTCTGTAATTTTCTAGTTGAAGAAACTGAGGTTCAAAGAGAGTAAGACCAGTAGTAGTAACAACATAAAACAATCAGAAAATAAAAACAATTATAAAATAATCACTAACATATAACACTTTCTGTATCCCAGACACTGTTCTAATACTTTATACATGTTAACTTGTTGAATTGTCATTACAATCCTGTGTTGCAGATATTATTTATTCTATTTTTCATATGCAAGAACTCAGGCAGAAAGAAATGAAATGATTTTACCAAGTTCACACAGTAGCAAGTAAGCGGGGGAAGCCAGGGCTTTACAAGAGGCCCTCTGGCTCTACAGCTGTGCTTTCATTCCTTGCTGCCCAGGCTCTGTAGATAAGCGGTGACTCATCCAGTGATACAAAGGGACTTACTGGCAAAACCTGAAGTACACACCTAGTCCTCTGGATTCTCTGAACAATGCTCTTTCCTTTTGAGCTCACTATTCCCCACTCTGAGTGATAGATAGAGCAAGCATTCAAAAATATTTGTCTAATGACTTACTGGTACACATTCACATCTCACCCTGTAATTGCAATTCTCTAAATGCAATAATATTTATCTTGAATGCACAGTCTGTTCTTTGAACATCTTATTTGGCTTTTCATATCTTCTTTAATTGCTCCCAGTCTGGAAAGAGATCAAAATATTACAAGGAATGATTGATTCAGTATTCAGCTTGTAAAAAGTATGAAGTCTTTGTTGTAGTCTGGTTTCCGATGGATTGGTCCAAAGGCAAGAAGTGCCCCCCAAAAGTATTTCCACATATGAGCATGGATCCTGGCTGGGCTCTGTCCAAGGCCCAGAATCTCTCCATCAGTGACTAGTGGTCACCTCTCAGACTAGCCTGTGAATTTAAGTGTGCCTCCCAAACCTATACCCCTTAAAAAATTAGTTAGTCTATTGATAATTTCCAGCAATATGAAGCAGAAACTGAGCTATAAGTGCCCCAAAGTGCAGTGGTTATGAGTTCTGAAGTACCTGAGAAATCAGTTTCCTCACCTATAAAATGGAGATACTTATTTCAAGAATCTACTGAAAGAATTATTAAATGAGACCATCCTTGCAAAACTGCTCAGTACCATACTGGGGTTGAAATATGAATTCAAATTTGCTAAGTATATGTATTCTTTATTCTGTGTTATTAGTGTGCTTTACTGAATTCCCACAGGATTTGTTTTGTTCCATCTACCAGCATCTTGTAACACCCCTAACCTCTCATTTGCATGTGACATATTTATGCCTCCTATAAACTCAGAGTAATATCACATAAATGTTTGTACCATACGTGCAGCCTAATAGGAAGGAACTTATCTTGCCAGTTGACATTAAATATGAATCCAAGATGATTATCTAACCAAGATTTCTATTCATCATCATGGACATATGTAAAGTTTTTACTATGATTATGTGACCTTAGTAGAAGGTTCAGAAGAGCAATTCACATAGAATCCCAGAGACTACTGGGCCCTCAGAGAACATAAGATTTTATATATACAGCAACATTTCTCACTAACAGTTCTAAGCTAACAGATGCATTGCAAAAAAACATTTTCTGGGGGAGAAAAAGGCTCCAGAACATCTGTGTAAAACATGGTTAAATAGCTTATGTATGGCAAGTTTTCTTAGAGATCTGAATATGCTATTGTGTCTTATGACTATCTAGGAGGGAGATCAATCATGCCTAATTTCCCAACTTCTTTCCCATAAACCTCAGTCTTCCAGACACATATTTTGTGAAGCCCTACTACAAACAAATAACAATTCAAGTATTTTGACAAAGTGGATCAGACAGTTCACACTAAAATGAAAATTCAACAATAGAGGATATGGGTAAAATTGGCCAAAATTTTTCATAAAAATTATAAACATGTTTGTTTAGCTGAGGAAATACTATATTTGTCTATCAATTTCTGCACCCCAAAAAGAAAGGAAGGAAGGGAGGGAGGGGAAGAGGGAGGGGGAAAGGAAGGAAATAGTGGAACACCTGCTTATTTCTGATTTCTACTTACTCATTATGCATCATACTGAATAGTGACCCACCATGCAGAGGAAGTTAACATCTTTAAATCTATAATGCACACAATGTTTACTTAATGCTACATGAATACAGCTGTATTATAATGGTTTAAGTCGAATATGATTTGAAGATACTAAATGGTATTAGGTGTTTCTAAACCTATAATGGATAAATTCTTAATATTTTGTTTCAATTCAAATCCATTCTGGTTGTCTTAATTTGACTACGCTATTAAGCAAGAAGAAATACCATTTGGAACAAACAACTGTCTTATGAATATAAAATTTTCAACTTTTAAAAAGAAGTAAACATTAAAACATCTGTATATACTTTGCATATTTGAAACATTTTCATACATATACATAAATTCTTCCAATCTTCGTAATAAGCCTATGTATAGGTATCACAATATTCATCATTTTATAGATCAAAAGAACAAGAAAAATGAGTTTACTTTACATATTAAAGATAACACAGCTAGTGTGTGGGGTCAGTACATAGTCCTAGGGTCTTGGCTTCAAATCCCATGCCCTGTCCACTAGAACATGACATCAGTCTGAAAATGCCTGCAAACTGTGGGTTGTCAAAGCGTTTGCTATTCATCTTTAAGCAGCTAATGAAGAAAGAAGGAAACCAAAGAATTCCAACCAATGAAAAGAAAATCTTTGGCTTTTGACGTTGATAGGGTTGCCATAGGCACAGGCATCTCCCTGTTGTCCCTCTGCTTTCAAACCCAATATTCCGCATTCTACACTCTGAGCTGGGGCCAGACCAACCTTTGAACATGCAGGTCAGAGATAACAAAGACTATCAATCATCTAAACATTTACTCAAATTAATTACAATGGATTTTGCTTTCAAATAACAGATTTATTCCTTCCTGTTTTAGGGGTTTATGTTAAAGTTTAGGTAATGCACTTGGTGCTTGCCCAAGGGCCCTTGACCGCTATTATCTGGATTCAGATGTTTTTTCTGCTATATAGCAGGCTAGGTCTTTGGGTGACTCATTTAATCTCACTCTGCTTGAGTTTCCTCGTCTGTAAAATGCAAACAATAACAGCCTATTGCACAAGGCTATTGTGAGGATTCAATAATATATGTCATATAAAAACTTAGAAAATGCCTAATTGTACTAACTGCTCCATATCTGCTCACTATTATTGTTATGACACTTGTTAAGAGCAAAAGCAGAAAAGTACAGTATTTCACGGCATTGTGATTTACCATGAAAAAGATCAAGAATCATGACAGGCCTTTATCCCGATGACTCCCAAACCATAAGGTACACTTTGGCTACCAGCATTGATAAATGTCTCCACGGAGGAAGTTCTATTTCTACCCATTAGATAAACAAAATTTAAAACTCAAGAAGGTGACTCCTTCCATAGTAGAATAAGCTGTAACAGCTTCCCTTATCAGGCTGATGTGCTCCCAGGAGCCATTCAGGTAAGTTACTGATGTAACTAGCCAGCAAAGTCACCTGAGAGAACTCACTGAAGTAACCAGGGATCAAATGCACACGGCCAAACTGTGCTATGCAAGGTCCCTTTTTGATAAGCTCTGACTGCACAGAAATCCAGAATCATTAGCACACTGATTAGGCGCATGCCTATAATTAGCCATAGTGATTTTTCTCCTAGTCATTTCCCTCATTTTCATTTGAATTAATATAATTCCTTAGCTAAAATGCAAGAGAAAAGTGTTAAAGGAACACAATCTGTTCACCCTAAAAGCAATATGCAAGTGTTTTCATTCTTACAGGGCAACATGTAACTACGTTCCTCTAGGCTAAGAAAACTCTCATGTCCTTTCATTAGACATTTGTCCTGTACATATTCACTGAATTGTGTTTGTGTTGAAGGAATGTCATTTTACCCAATGTAATATTTATATGTGTAAGGTTTACAATAATAATATTTACCATTAATAATGTACATAATAGTGTACCAAAATATTATATTTACAAAATGTAGTTTGTGCCCACAGGCCAAGAAAAGAAAATTGTCTTAAAAATTTTTTAAATAAATGAAAAGTACTATGAAATTAAAGAAAAAAATTTAGCTTTCTAAGAAATATTAGGCAAAATATGAGAATAAAAATAGATTTCTCTTTCTAAGGAATAATTGTGTGTAATTGAATAAAATCATTACTAAAACACAAAATGCTTTTATTAATACACATAATATGGATCTATTCCAAATTCCTCATTTTTGATATTAGAAAAGCAATCAAAAGTTTTCTCTATTACCTAATACCTATTAACCGTCTAAACTATATTATTCAAAATAATATTTATTATATTAAGCAAAATATAATTTCTCCTTAATTTGTTACAGTGCGAGCATTTTCTTCCCTTTGATAAGGAAGGATGAACAACAGTGAAAGGGCAAGAAATGTTCAGTTATATGTTTCAGAAACAAGAACTTGTTTACTATTCTAATCCTAATGTCCCTTCTAAATAAAACTGACCTCCAGTGGTTCTCATTTAAGCATTTTTTAAATCCTTCATTTCATAAAGCTAACACAGTTTTCTCTAGAACAAACCTTGTATTGCTGATATATGGAATTTATTCTAAAACACTTCTCACCCATGTAAAATGTGCAATATATTTTAGTATGAAAAAATGCTTGTCGTTCAGTAAAGACTTAGAAACATAACATGAGCAGTTTAATATTAAAGTTGTGTTACCAAAGCTCAATAGAAGTAGCCCTCAATTAGTAAAGAAATATAAGACATACTCAGTAGATGACAGCCTGTACCATCACCAAATTTAGAAGATCTTTTATGATACAAGTGTCTGGCTTAATTAAAAGGGAGAAAGTCCCTAGGTCTTGAACTTTTCTGCCAACAGTGAATATCTAATAGAAGAATCTAAGAACGAAAGGGCTTTTTGAGGTGAATTTTTTGGCTGACCTATATATAAATGCAAAGGAAAGACATTTTACTATCAATAAACTGCATGGCATTATATATGATTTCTCATTTAGGAACACACTATTTAGCCATTGTACCACATCAAAGAAAACAGTGATATGGTCCCCCAAATGAACTTCAATTATATAAAGTATTTTTCTCTCATTTGCACAGTGAATGGCACTGTCCCAAATTAAGGAACTGGTGGTGATAACAAAGGAGCACAATTATACATTTTTGAATCCTGAATTTTCTTTACTGTTGACAGTCATGGTGCTATGAATTTTATTTCACCAGCTGATCACGAGATTGGGGCCTTCAAAACTAGTTTCTAGAGCTGCTCACTGCTACAAAAATAATTTTGACAGTTTACTTAGAATTGAATACAATTGCCACATATATCTCTAGTAAATTATATCAGAAACCACTTTGAAAGAGAAGCTACTGAAAATTTTTCCTAAAGTGTTATCCAAATATTAATAACATGCCTTCACTGATCAGGGAAAATAAAAAATGTTCCAAAAATTATTTAAGTAGAAGACGCTATTTTGTAGCACAAATCAGTTAAATGGTGCTAGCTCTTAGAAATGCTTCTGAAATTGACTGCAGAAACGAGCAACATGAATGGCTAAACTGTGGCGAGACCATTTATATGGATTTCATTTATCCTTGGAGCACTTTACTCTGGTGTCAAGAATTTAGAATATGGGGACTTGAGACCATAACCAAACAAAATAAGTGCTCACTTTCCCCACTTACAGATTAAGAAAAAGAGGTTAAATATGTGGTTCATGTTCACGCTAACATTAAGTGGCAGAGTTTGGGAGTCTGGCTTCAGTTCTTTACACTGTATCACGCTAAACTACCTAATTTATTAGATAAAATTGGAATTCTAAGTAACTTTTAGGAACACATTCAATTTTTAGACTACAAATATGATTTTTGTCTAAGTGCAGAGCAAGTGAAACAGTGTAGTATAAAGTTCACTGATTCTCAAATTAGCAGACAGAGGTGCTGGAAGGGCTCCGCCCCTGACTGGCCATGTACCTGAACTTCGCAACTGCTCAGTTTCCTTCCTCGTTTGTAAAATGAGGGGCAAACACGAGTAGGCTCCAGAACCCTTCCCATTTTGAAAAAAACAAGCTGTATAGTGGTTTCAAGTATTCACCTCTGATATATAACGATTTCATCTGTTTAACAAATCCTGGGGGCATCCCCAGAGCTACAGTTTTAGAAGGAACACTGTTAGAAAGACAAACAGCATGAGACAGGCCTGCACACTCCATGTGAGTATTGCACCAAAGCATCTGGATAAGTCAGAAACTGACGGCCAAAAATCTGTCCCTGCAGAATGAGTCAAACCGTTAGTTACCTTCACTCCTTCCTGCTCGGGGTGAAGGCAGCCTGGCAGAGACTTGCGGTGATGCTAAAGGGATCTACATCTTAATAAAGAATTTGTTTGTCAAAGTGGGACAAGAAAAGAAACACAGTGGTTTTATTACTCTTTTTCACTTTCTGGAGTTTGAGGATGGCCCCTCTGTCTTGAAGAACAGCCCCTCAAGAAGAAGATTCTTAGTAAAGACTGGTGGAAGGAAATTGGGAGAAAGGAAAGGGAGGAAATCACACACACACACACACACACACATGCACACACACACAGAATAATATTAAGTGGAAGGGCAAAGAAAAAAAGGAGGAGGAAGAGAAAGAGTTATTAAAGATTCTAAGAAAAATTCCTTAAAAACTGCATTATTTTATTGCATCACTTTTTGGAGGTTTAAAATGTAGAAAAACTGAGGCACACTTTCCCACCTTCGTTGTTGATTTTTTTTACCTTTACACTTTTAAAGAAAAGCTGTTACACCCAAGTTTTGCCATAGCTCTTACCTGTACAAGGTGGACTTTTTTGCCTTCACAAACACTAGGAAGGCTGAATAATAATTACCCACAGTTGATTCCTTTCCAGAAACAATTCATTTAGGGAAAACACAGGAAAAAATCACGTGTAACAATGGAAAATACAGCTCATCCAACATCCAGATAAGGCAGGAACATAAATAATAAGGATATTTCAGCAGTGTGGAGAAGCCATAAAACAAACTGCTCTCTGGGAAAAAGAAACAGAGAACTAAGCAGTAAATGGATATGAAACAAAAAGTGACAGGTTTGGAGGGCAGAATATGCATCTTTCAAAAAGTCTCAAACCAGACATAAGCAATCAGCAACCAACAAAGTTGGTTTCTATTTACCCTCCACAGCTTTTGCCAGATATCCATATGCTTCTTCATATCACAAGTCAACACATGGTCTTTTGAGAACATCAGCTGAAGGTCTGAGTTTGTTCACTCATTCATTTAAAAACCTTTTGTTAAGTTGCCTATTACATGTCAGGCACCAAGCTAGGTGTTGTGGCATCAGTGTGAAAATTCCTACTTTGCTGCAGGGCATCAGAACAGGGCAAAATGGAATGGTGAGACTGAGGTTCTCAGATTCACTGCCAAAGTCTTATCATCCTGTGCTCAAAATTCTCCTGCAGAGTTCATCAATATGTATGGAAAGTATAATATTTAAAGAGTAATTGGAAAATCCATTAATAATTTGGAATGTGATTAGAATAAGATAGAGAAAATAAATTAGGAAAAATACCATAGTAAGAAATATTCCAAATTCACCTGAGTTAATGCAAATACCCATGTACATAGCAGTTACGACCGAGCTCTCAACAGAAAGGCACAGAAATGCCTATGATCACAGTAAGATATTTAAAGAAAATCTAAAGGTAAAGTTAATGGTAAAAAAAACAATACAGAGAATCCTTGCCTCATTGATGGTCATTAGATATATTTATGACATTTCTAGCTCATACTTCCTTGGTAATGTCATCAATACTTAAACCCCAGGTTCTTCTACTTATATGACTGACACCCAACAATGAACAATATACACATGAAATTTTAATAAAATCTTTACACCCACCTTCCAAGACTGACCAAGCAAGAAACAGAAAAACTAAACAGACCAATCACCAGCAACAAAATTGAAGCAGTAAATTAAAAACTACCCAAGAACAAAACCCCCGGACCAGATAGATTCACCTCTGAATTCTACCAGACATATAGAGAAGAAATAACACCCATTCTCCTTAAAGTTTTCCAAAAAACAGAAGAGGAGGGAATACTTCCAAACTCATTCTATGAAGCCACCATCACTCTAATACCAAAAACGGGCAAAGAACCTCCCCAAAAAAGAAAATTACAGACCAATATCCCTGATGAACGTAGATGCAAAAATACTCAACAAAATATTAGCAAACCGAATTCAAAAATACATCAAGAGGATCATACACCATGATCAAGTGGGATTCATCCCAGGGATGCAAGGATGGTACAACATTCGAAAATCCATCAACATCATCCACCACATCAACAAAAAGAAGAACAAAAACCACATGATCATCTCCATAGATGCTGAAAAAGCATTTGACAAAATTCAGCATCCATTCCTGATTAAAACTCTCAACAAAATGGGTATAGACGGCAAGTACCTCAACATCATAAAGGCCATATATGACAAACCCACAGCTAACATCATACTTAACAGGCGAGAAGCTGAAAGCTTTTCATCTAAGATCGGGAACAAGACAGGGATGCCCAATCTCTCCACTGTTATTCAACATAGTACTGGAGGTCCTAGCCACAGCAATCAGACAAAACAAAGACATACAAGGCATCCAGATTGGTAAAGAAGAAGTCATATTGTCACTATTTGCAGATGACATGATATTGTACATAAAAAACCCTAAAGACTCCACTCCAAAACTACTAGAACTAATATCTGAATTCAGCAAAGTTGCAGGATACAAAATTAACACACAGAAATCTGTTGCTTTCCTATACACTAATGATGAACTAACAGAAAGAGAAATCAGAAAAACAATTCCATTCACAATTGCATCAAAAAGAATAAAATACCTAGGAATAAACCTAACGAAGGAAGTGAAAGACCTGTACTCTGAAAACTACAAGACACTCCTAAGAGAAATTAAAGAGGACACTAACAAATGGAAATGCATCCCATGCTCTTGGCCAGGAAGAATAACTATTGTCAAAATTTTTCTATAGGCTATACTACCTAAAGCAATCTACAGATTCAATGCAACCCCTATCAAACTACCAACAGGTTTTTCAATAAACTGGAACAAATAATTCTAAAATTCATATGGAACCACAAAAGACCCCAAATAGCCAAAGCAATCCTGAGAAGGAGGAATAAAACAGAGAAAATTACGCTCCCTGACTTCAAGCTCTACTACAAAGCCACAGTAATCAAGACAATTTGGTATTGGCACAAAAACAGACCCATAGACCAGTGGAACAGAATAGAAAATCCAAACATTAACCCAAACATATACAGTCAATTAATATTTGATAAAGGAGCCTTGGATATACAATGGGGAGATGACAGCCTCTACAACAGCTGGTGTTGGAAAAACTGGACAGCTTCATGTAAGAGAATGAAACTGGACTACTGTCTAGCACCATACACAAAAGTAAACTCAACATGGATCAAAGACCTGAATGTAAATCATG
The DNA here is from genome assembly GCA_032199065.1 of Smutsia gigantea. NCBI lineage: Eukaryota > Metazoa > Chordata > Mammalia > Pholidota > Manidae > Smutsia > Smutsia gigantea. The sequence continues at coordinate 166,936 of JAVSCE010006751.1, forward strand.
AAACCATAAAGCACTTAGAAAAAAACATAGGCAAAAATCTCTTGGACATAAATATGAGCAACTTCTTCATGAACTTATCTCCCCAGGCAAGGGAAACAAAAGCAGAAATGATCAAGTGGGACTATATCAAACTATACAGCTTCTGTACAGCAAAGGACACCATCAGCAGAACAAAAAGACATCCTATAATAAGGGAGAATATATTCACAAATGACACATCCGGTAAGAGGTTGACATCCAAATTATATAAAGAGCTCACGCACCTCAACACACAAAAAGCAAATAAGCCAATTAAAAAATGGGCAGTGGATCTAAACAGACACTTCTCCAAAGAAGAAATTCAGACGGCCGAAAGGTACATGAAAAGATGCTCCACATCGCTAATCATCAGAGAAATGAAAATTAAAACCACAATGAGATATCACCTCACAACAGTAAGGATGGCCGCCATCCAAAAGACAAACAACAACTAATGTTGGCGAGGATGTGGCGAAAGGGGGAACCCTCCTACACTGCAGGTGGGAATGTGTATTAGTTCAACCACTGTGGAAAGCAGTATGGAAGTTCCTCAAAAATCTCAAAATACAAATACCATTTGACCCAGGAATTCAACTGCTAGGAATTTACCCCAAGAATGCAGCAGCCCAGTTTGAAAAAGACATATGTACACCTATGTTTATCGCAGCACTATTTACAATAGCCAAGAAATGGAAGCAACCCAAGTGTCCATCAGTAGATGAATGGATAAAGAAGAGGTGGTACATATACACAATGGAATATTATTCAGCCATAAGAAGAAAACAAATCCTACCATTTGCAACACAAGGATGGAGCTAGAGCGTATTAGGCTCAGTGAAATAAGCCGAGTGGAAAAAGACAAGTATCAAATGATTTCACTCATATGTGGAGCATAAGAGCAAAGAAAAAAAAAAACTGAAAGAACAAAACAGCAGCAGACTCACAAAACCCAAGAAGGTTACCAAAGGGAAAGGGACTGGGGAGGATGGGTGGGAAGGGAGGGGCAAGGGGGGAAAAGGGGCATTACGATTAGGAGACACAATGTTGGGAGGGCATGGGGAGGGCTGTACAAGTAGTGATTCTACAACATCTCACTACGCTGATGGACAGTGACTGTAATGGGGTGGGTAGGGGGGGACATGACCAAGTGGGAAGTTTAATAATCATAATGTTGCACATGCAGCTGTAGATTAATCATACCGAAAAAAAATCTTTACTCCCTTTAAAAAGTATTCTATATGAACACTGCAGACATTTAAAAACACAGTGAAAGTAAAGCTCTGGTATATTATTTTCAAGAGACACTTTCTTTATCCAAATCTTTAAAATAGTATTAAAAACTAGCAGGGAGGCAAAGACAGAAGAGAATTAATCTCTTCTTAAGAAATAATTAGATTGTGATGAAATTTCATCCCAAGTTGAACACATATTCTCTCTAGGATCTAGCTTTCAGTAGACCAGCCTATAAGGAAATGTCATTTATAAGTTATCTTAAAGGGGAAATTAAATTATATTATCCTGAGTCATCCGTGTTTAACAACAAAACTTTTATTCCTAGAAACTCTCTTTTCTTTAAATAAAGCACCCTTAAAAGTGGTCAATACCCAGAATGAAATGAATCCTACACACACATTGCAGCTGTCAGAACTGTCACCTTGGGAGAAGCCAGTTAACAAACTGTATTCTACAGAACAATGCAGGCTGATTATCGTAAGGTATTGTTTAAGTTGCAAAATGAAATGAGAGACTTCAAACTCAAAAATCATAACAATTTCCAAATTTCCTTCATTAACGAGATACACAAATGCTGAATTTTATAGCATGAAGAATGGAACTAACTCCACATGAAGGTTAGTGAACATCCATAATGATCATTTTCCATGAAGTTAAATACATATAATCATGAGGTTTGATTAACATGCTCCAGTTGCTTGCATGCCATGTGATCATTATAATCAGAAAACGGGAAGAAATCTTCTCCAATTAAATATAAAACAGATGATCACACTTAGGAAGGAAACATGTTTCACTGCTGCTTGTAGAGTTAAGATTACAAATACACAGGAGCATTTTCTTCATAAAGTAAATCAGATTATTTAGTATCCTCATTTGCACAACACAGTTAAATTTTCAAATTCTTTCAGATAAATCCAAAGAAGACATTCTTAATATTATGTATACCCAATGCTTTGTTTTTCACGATTCCTTGACAGCATGCCTTGGGGTTTTTTTCCTTTTGTTTTGTTTCTTTGATTTGCTAAAATAATCCAATGACAAAGGGAAAATTAACCTATTCCTTTTTCACCAGAAATATTTCTAGTACTGTCTTAATACCTTTTTTATAATCAAACTAAAATATAATCTCTTAAATAGACAATACTGACACTAAATTTTATTTAACACAATTACTGATGTTTTCTTACCTGGAAATTTATAGGTTTTAATAAAAAGATTTAACTTTTCTAATACTCAAGGAAAAATATATGTGCCTGGGTGCATTTGGCACTATGGAAACACTTTTTATTTGTTTGCTTGCTTGCTGTAATTATTCTTCCTACCAACTACCATGCAAATGAAATACTTTGGTTATTTTACCTCTCCAATTTCCCAGTTCACATGGGATAGGATCTGTGATCTAGTGGTCCTCATACATTCTCTATCGCTAACTCACACACACTCATAAACATTTGAAGGTTGAACTATCCATGCCTATTAAATTACGGCATGCATGCTAGTCATTTCAATAACTTTCCTAAACTTACAGTTTTACCTTAAGGTCTGCATTATCAAATGTTGGCTAAACCCAAATGAGCCCGTTCGCCTTAAATTCTTCCTGTGTTTTTACAGAATTAAACCATAAGAAAATTCAAGTATTCTATTCCAAATCACTCCACATCAATCTTGGACGAGAAATTCCAGTGAAGAGGCAATTTTTATTCTCAAAAATGATGTCAAATAAAAGTCAGGAATTCTAAACTAACATCATTTATATCATAAGTTGGTAAGAGAAAGGCTTCTAAATTCTTTCTGTGAAATGACTTGCTTCCAGAGATTCAAGGTTTCACTTATATTTTCCATTAGTTTCTCTGTGACAGAAAGCACTAATTCCAACTGTACATTATGTAAAATGTGAAGTGCTATGATAGAAATGTTACCCAAGGACCATAAAAAAGTCACATTGTAGTAGTGTAAGGGACTCACAAGGAATTAGAGGAACTAATTAACTCTGTAGTTGCTCTGTATAATAGAATAAGTCTGATCAAATTAACATGCTTGGGACAATAATATTTTACATCAATCTAAAGGATTTCTAATTTTGTCGGATGTGATGTCTTCTAGTCATATCAGTTGAAAGTTCGTTTCAAAGAGAAATCATATTTTGAGAATTAAAAAGCATTCTAGTCAGCATCCCTCACAGATACAAAAAATAAACCAACAAAAACCCCACAGAAATTCCAAATTGGAATTTTGAGTTTTAAGACCATTTTTCTAAAAAAAAAAAATTGAACGTACATAAAATGATTTCAATCAGGCTACTTTTTGAAAAGACACATACAAAATCAAGTCCCACATCAGCAACAGGAACATAGAAATGTAATGGTTTCTGGTGTCATGTACCTGGTTTCTGGTGTCAACCTTCAGAGATGCCTACATTCCACAAGAGTGAACACATTGTAGTATATAACATTTGCAACTCTATACATTGTTATTGTACAAAAAAAACATATAACAGCATTGGCTAGTAACTTTTTAAATTGCTTCAAGGAACAAAACACTCTTCCCTTTGAAGTAAACATATGTCTTAGTTGCTACCTGGTAGCCAATATAATATAAAGTTCACACATGCTTTCTCTTCTAAATTGTGATCTTAACACTATCAAAACACATTAAAAAATAGGAATATCCAACCAAGAGGAGGTACTCAAAGACTCCTTAATTTTTTTTTGCTCCCTTTAGAGATCTACCCTATTGAATTTTTCTCATTCCTTCTCATAAAAAGACCTGTATTTAAATTTAGAAGCCCAGAGGACCCATGTTTCTGAAAATACTTGAAATCGTCCTAAACATATATCAAACTTTTCAGACTACTTGGAAAATCATTGCTGTGTTGATGTACATTACTTTAGGAATCATTTGAAGTAACAGTGGTACCCCTGTGGCAAGCACATTGGTATGGAACCCTAGCAATTCTACTAGGTATTTGCATCAATAGTCAAAAATGAAATGAAGACCCAACATTCCTGGGCTCACCAGTTAGGCAACCTAACTGGTGTTGGGCGCTTTAACATGCATTATCTGATTAGATTTGCCCAACAACTTCATTAGGGAAAGCTGAAAAATAAATAGTAGGTCAGACAGCCCTCTTTCTAAATAGTGGTATAACACAGATACTTGAAATCAGTCTTCTACACCCAACATAACAGAGATCTAGTTTAAGAGGAGCATTTTTTGGGTAATGCAGGGCAAAAAATTAAACATCCTTCAATATTTTCCATAAAAATGAATATCGGTTGAAAGAGTAGTATTGCAAGGCAAATTATTAAAATTTCAATAATTTTAAACACACAAAATGTTTAACATTTTTTGCTTTTTTTTTTTGTTTTCTCAATTTAATACACTTTTCAGACAGTGTTTCCTTGCTATCATGCATATGACTTCCTGTCTGTTAGGTTCAATGATACGTAATATTAAGGATGACTTGTGGAGAATTAAAAAATCTTTACCTATTGAACTCTTCACTGTTAAAATCTACATTTACGTATTCTGATACATCATATTTAAAGGTAAATCCATTCCTTCTCACTTTTGCCTGCTCCATCACCACCAGGACCAGTAAAGCAAAAACCAAACCTAGAACAAGCTATACCAAAAACCAATCCCAGGGCTTATTCAGGAACTTTTATTCATTTGTTTTCCTTCTTTCTTTCTTACACTTTCTTTCCTTTCCTTTTTTTTCTTTTCTCTTTTTTTTATTATTTTAGTGAAAGACAGAGAGCCATTTAATTTCAAAAAATGAGTAAGAGAAACACATTGTAATATTAATGGACAGAATTCATTTCCACACTGAATCAGATATCCTGGCTATCAAAACTTTCCACCCCAACCCCACCCCAAATGCACATTAAAAATACACACAATACAATGGTACACTGTAATTGCTCTTTGTAGTTGTTTTTCCAGTCCTGACAAATAATATCACACCAAAGATTAATAACTTCATTTTCCTTCATTGTGTGTATTTAAGTGTGCACTAGAGAAAAGGCACACTTTAGTTTGCCCAACATCACATACGGATATTTGATTATTTTTCCCAATTGTTAGTTTATCCCAAGGTCATGACTATCTATTGGCAGTTATCCAGGAATGGATGATTCATTGCATTGATGAATATGTGGTTAATAAAAATATCATTTATATCAAAGATAGATCAACTGTAGGAGGATAGAATGAGGATCTATTCTTAATCAAACAAAATAATATGAATGAACATTATTAAAAAGGAATATGCTTAAGCCTATTCAGTCATTCTTGCTCCAATATTTCTGATGAAAACTATGTCCTTGACTGATATACAGATATTAAGTAGGATTAGGTGTAAAGACACAGTTAAATTTTCATTATTTATGCCAATTGTGCAAGTCATTGGTGCACATAACATAAAAGCATTTGTATGTGAAAGACAGATATCTAGATATCTCTGACAGCCTATTAATGCATATAATTTTCCATAAAATAATAAAGCCATTTTGAAAGGTCTACACAAGTCTATTTGCCCAGGCTCCAAGCCTGTCAAACTCTTCACATTACTCCTTCATTCCCCCATGCAAGGGATGAATTGAGTAGTCTCCTAGCCTAATGGAAAGATTGGCTTAAATTTGACCTTGGCTCTCTCTTTATAATTAGCTGATTCATTCCCTAGGGGAATGAGGTAATTAACTTACTGGTTCAGAATTTCCTTAGAAAAGAAATGAAACTGTCTCACTTAAAAGGGCTTTCTTTTTTTCTGCAGATCTAATGCAATCTCAGATTTAGATAGAAATGATCATTTATAAGATTCTTTCAAACATATTAGCTCCGTGGCTCCACACAATAGCCCATGACTTAGTTTAGGCCAGAGAACCCTGAGGCAATAGATAGGATAAATGAGATTGGCAAAATTATAATGCCACTTCCTAGACAGAACAAAACCAGAATTCAAGTTTCCAGACTCTCAATTCAGTTCTCTTCCCCTGACTCCACAATGCCATATTTGTAAGAATGTTATAGAAATATTTATAGTCTAGTGGTGTTTCCAATTGAGCTAATGTATTAGCAAAGCAAACATGTATACACATATGAAAGCATCTATTCCAGAAAATTCCCTTTAAAATGAAATATTTATTTTATGCTTCAACCACCTTCCACAAACCAAAACCCTACTGATTTTAGATAATACATAAATAACATGTCACAATTTAAATATGTAATAATTTAACATTATTTTAACAGCAACACTCCAGAAAGTACATATAGCTTTGAATCTAAAATAGTCTCTCATTTAAAGACAAAAATGTTAAATAAAATTAAATATAAGCATCTTCTAAAATAAAAGAAGTGCGTGTTTTTCTGAATTGCCTAGAAAGCAGACAATCTCCAATTTCTTCAAACACAAATCTATAAAATTATTCCCAAAGGGGAAAAATATTTTAAAGAGAAAACAAAATACTAAACTAATAAATAGTAATAATACCCCAAATCAAATTAAAAGCACGAAAATGCCAAAACCTGAAATGATTCTGAGTAATATATAAAAGGTATGAAGCACAAATATTATAGACTTACATGCTGTGTGACCACATAATTCATTATCTAAATCAGAACACTTTTGGGAATGAAAGGGGTGCTATTAATAATTGCACTGGGACAACAGGCATAAACTTGAATTGTCTTGAGAGATAAACAGGACATATGGTCACTCTAATTTTATGTCTGTGTCACCAGCTAGATTGTTCCAAGGATTCCCAAGCATCTTGATTTCTTTTTTTTTTTAGGTCAGAATCATTTTTTTCCTTCATTCCCTCCTACACTTACTTCTCTTTTATAATCCAGGAAAATATGAGTCAAGCCATTCAACTGTTTCTTATCTGCATGTCTTATTTTGTCTATTAACTAGGGCAAGAAATGTCTATTAGTCTGGAAGCCTCCTTAAAAGCTGTTACTTCAACAATCTCAGCTTTATGACCCCCTGTGATTCCATTTCAGAATGTCGTGGCCAGAGCTCTGAGATCAATTTTACTCTTCAACTGCCTTCCACAAACCGAAACTCGAATGCTTTTAAATAATACAGTCTGTTTTCTACCTGCCCTACTACACTGCTCTATACTTGAAATAACCTAAAACTGGACTTGGAAAAATCTGCTACAGCTAATCTGAGGGATGTATGTTACAAATGTGAAGTCATCAGAAATCAAGTATTTGGAATAAATAAGGACATCTGGAGGGGAGAGATAGAAGAACTAGCCATTATAAATAAGAGGTTTCAGTACACAAAGTATGGCTAGTGCTTTTGAGGACCTTTTCATTAACTCTTCATGCTTAAAGCCATCCAGTGGTTTCTCATCTTCTTCGGAGAAAAGCCAAAGCCCTCACAATGTTGTAGGATTTTCCCCCACCTGCCACACTATACCTCTTTTGACCTCCTCCTCTCCACTCTTCCACTTCATTCACTCAGCATCAGCCAACCTAACGGTCTGAGATTCCTGGGCCAACAGACATGCTGCTGCCTGACATGTATTTGCTCTGGTTGGAACCCTCTGCCCATGTCAGCACTTGGTTACTCCCTTACCTCCTGCAGGTCCTCCTCCAAATGTCAGCTCCACGAGCCCTAATCTGACTGTCCTATTTTAAATTGAACACCCCCAGCACTCACCACCTTCCTTTCTAGCTTTATTTTCCTCCATAAAATCACTATTTGATGTATTATACATTTTACTTGTTTCTGCCATGCTCCTGCTAGAATGCAGAACTGTTGCTAAAAAAAGGCTTAATAAAAATTTGTTGATAAACTAATAATACAAGAAATATGTATTAAAATACAAGAAACCCTTTAACTACACTAAGCTCACAAAAATGGCTGGCAATCCAGCACATTGGCCACAAGTCCCTCCACAAGCCTTGGTTGCCTAAAGATTATTTACAATTTAAAATTAAAATTTGGCCATTTTGGAAATGTACCTTTTGGATGTCTTTGAAATACAGGTTCTTTGGATTTCAAAGAACTTATTGGTTCCAGAATGTTTTTATCAACAACAGTTGCAGCAAATTAGAATTTTATTATGTGTCTAAGTATATTTCTAAAAGGAAAATTAAACCTATACATTTTATGATAGATAAGAGGATTTTAAAATAGAAAAATATAAAGATTCCTTTATGTATATAAATATATATAGCTCCTTAAAAGTAATAGCTTTTAAAAAAAACTTAAAAGTAATAGCTCCTTAAAAGCTATTACTATTATATATAAAATAAAGGAAATAATACATAAAATACTAACAGAAAACAAAGACCTTCCTTTTTCATCTCTAAGACAACTGGGATAGATGTAGATTTAACAGTGAGCACTGTGTCAAATTCATTAAAATGTAAAAATCAATCTTCTGTTTTCTCCAACAAGACAAACATTTGTATATGAGTGTGGGAAAGCAGAAAAAAAATGGTGATATACGGATACAAATTTTTATTTGCTTTGAATAGAAAATGCTTACGAATAATAAACTATGCTATATAATATTGTCATCTTGATGTTGAAATACCTGAATCTTGAAATTCTAACATTAAAGTAGTATGGCACTTCTTTGTATGTGAAAAAATCCTTATAGATATAGGACCTGAGCTTCGAGGGACTTTAATTCATGAACGGATTTATGCTGAGACATCTCTGCCAAGAGCCGAGTTGTGAACTTTCTGAGAATTCAAGTTCCTTGCAATCTCACACACACACACACACACACACACACACACACACAGTCTCCTTCCTTTCTCCATCCTAGCTTTTATTATACCCAGTACCAAGGCAAAATTTCCTAAAAGAAGTGACAAAATAAAAAACCCAGGACCTCCTGACATCCTGATATGATAGTTGGAAAACAATCACAGGTTTCAATTCCCCAGGTTTCCTTGAGATAGATAGTGTACATTTGTAACATAATAACCAAAGTCAGCGGCAGCAGATTATTGATACTGGGAAGAGTTTTGCTAGATAAAAAAAGTCTCTATACCAACCCTCTCTTCAACTGACATAAGCAAAACAAGTTCTAACTCCGTGGACTCACAAATTTAGCATATCACTGAATGGTAATTGGGAAGTAATTACAACCTAATGTAACTTTCTTAAGCATCAACTTCACTCAAAGAATTAACAGAAAATGATCTTTTTTTGTATTAAACAAATACATATTTGGAAGGGTGTGAAGTAAATGCTTGCATGATTTTCATATAAAGCTGAAGACTTCAAAATACGTCCCACTTAGGCCTCTCAGAGCTCTATTTCTTATGCAACCTAGAAGAATGTGATCATTCACCTCTGCAGTCACGGTGTGTTCTGACAGAAATATATGAGAAATACTGGTATCAAAAAACATCATCACTTCAAGTAGAGAAAAGAAAATAGACATTCAATCATAAGCCTGTCAAGGTTCAGTAGGATTATTTTTTTATGTGATGGTGAGCACATAGTACCAAACATACAAGTGTCTATAGTTCCTTTACAATTAAAGACGGTCTACTATAAATAAGCATTCCAAAAATAAAATAAATGTGCTCCTATTGACAAGTCCAATGTTGAAAGAACAGATATCTATATGGTAATGGTATACAGTTTCTACACTCGTACATACACACACACATATATTTACCTATTACATATATACTATACATACACACATAAATTATATTACTTAATATATTAAGACAATACACTTGGTGGGAGTGGGGGAGAAAGCTCACACCATACTTAAATTTCTCTTAGGAAAATAAGTGCATCAATTTTGTAAGAGATTCACTGGGTATAACTTAAAATTCAACTGTATCTTTCTCTTATGTCCGACTCCTCCTTTCTCCTCAATTTCTATAAATTCACCCCTCTGGTTTTAGATACAGGATTCTGCAGTCTTATCACATATAATGCTACAACTGTTCACCACCTGTCTTCCTCTTGCTCTACAGCATAACTGCTGAAAAAGCAAGAACTACTTAATGTATCATCGGATATTTAGCTTAGTACCTAGCATATAGAAGGCCATTCGGTAAGTACTTGTTGGACTAAGTGAATAAATGAAAGAATAAAGAAATATCTAATTCTCACTCCTCTTCCTCATGTTTCAGCCACCCTAGTAGTGCTTCAAGGGCAGTGAACAGAATTCCCCTCATCATACAGCAGGTATTTTTAGGGGATACTTTTTTCAGCGATTCACGCTGTACTTGACCAAATGCGTTTCAGTTACACAGCACATGAAGTTTAATATGATAAGTAATTTTAAATAAATGCAACCTCCTTTTCCTGACTAAAGAACATGTACAATACTTGCATTTTAAGGGAGCCAGAACACACAGTTCCTTTTTCATGATATGAATCATTTAGTCACCTAAATAGGGAATTCTCTTTGAAATCAGCATGACACTTCGTGTTCAGGGTATAACTCCAGAGACTGCTAGAGAACTATCAAAATCTCAGTTTCTGAGTGAAAGGTGTTGAAATGTTAATATATGTGGAAAGTCTTATGAGAATTAAATCATAATTTAAAATTATGAAAAGACAGCATCCATAATGTCTAGAGAAGTCTTTACAAAGTGATGGCATTTAACTTAAATAAAAAACATATCGATCTTAGATACATGAACTGAAAACAAACACTTCAATAACACTAAAAAGCCTTGATCAAAGATACTACACAATGAGGAGGAGTTTCACATTGTATCTTAGCAAATTGTTTTATTTTGGGACTCTTTCATTGGTTCATGAGAAATCAAAACAAAATCTCTCCATGCATATTTGAAACAAAATCCTTCATGCCACGGGGCTGTTTTTCATAAGATGCTTTTGTGAATGAGAAGCACTTGCTGAAATTCACAAAGAGCCAACAATTAAGGACTTAAGTTTTGGAACCAGGATAGAGCCAGGCAACCCTAACAGAGGTGTAACTGATCCCTGGGCAAAATACTTCCTTTATTAATTGCCAGGGAACCAAAGGCAATGTCAAAAAAAATATTGTGAAAAGATCTAGAAATAATGTCTCCAAAGATAACCTCTCTTAGAAAGTCTAGTTGGTTCTGACCCGTTAGAGATTGGTTTTGCTTTTCCAATTAACAAAGTGTGAGGCTGTTAGGAATTTATTTTTGATAGGACATCCAGTATGTAAAATCCTGCCATTGCACTTAACAGCACTGAAATAATACACCATTGCTCCAGTAATATTATAGTAGCTTGCAAATGGCTAAAGTATAAAACAGAATGCTAAACTGAGCTTAATGAATAACTCCATCTGTCCAAATAAGTGCTGCAGAACAGTACAAAACACAGAACATTTTTTTTAGGGACCAATCAAAAAAATCATTCAATACAACTTAAGAAATAAATAACAGAGAAGCAATCCTGTTAGAAATACTAACAGGATAATATATGATTTTCAGACGTGAGATTTTTATTCATTATTATACATACATTACTTACACATACTCAAAATCAATATATATGAGCAAACTGCCTTGCAGCTTTGAATGGAATTGAAAATGTCTGGTCCCAAAGAAAAGAGAGTTGAGTTTCTAGGCTAGTTCTAGGAAGCCAGCCATCTATTCCGGGGTCTTGCCTCTGCAGATTCCTCTGTGCAAAGAAAATGATTGCTCTTCAGGACTCAGTTTCCAAGCATATGTGAAACAGAGAAGCATTCTAGCAAAACTGTGATTTTTGTGATAGCCTCTCCTAACTAGCACTTTTCAAGAACTGTCTTTGTTTCCTGTTTAGATCTGTTTGGTTTTTGCAAAAGTAAACCTTGACTTGAATAAACAACTAGGGAGTTTGGCAGTATGCTATACCAGGCGAAGAAAGTGAATCTAAAGGCAGCATCAATATAAATTGAGCTCTAAGGAATTAGACACAGCTAGTCAGTCTGCACTATAATTCCTGGGCCAAATGTTGAATTAATTGCTCCCTTAGGTATTACATATTATTCCCAGTGTTGTCCACAAGGCATCCAGTAAAAAGGACAGCAGGAAAAAGGAGAGGCAGAAAAAAAGGGAATTACAACGTAGGTATATAATGTTTTTGGAGTGATAGTAGGTGCTTTTTCAGGCAAACAGAACAAGAAAAGAAAGGGAGAAGGTAACAAAAAGAGAACTGAGGAAGGATGAAAAGAAAAAGCCCAAGGAATGGGAAAAGGACAGAAAAAAATACCCTATATTTGAAATTTACATTTGAAACCATGTGTCACTAGTCTTGATTATATATACATACTTTTGCCATTAAACTTTTTTCAACCATAAAATTGATTTAAAAAAAATAATCCTACTCCCATGAAAGCATACTGTTTTGAGCTATAGAAATAGACTTTAACCAAAGTACCTTGACCATTCTTAAACCTTAAATTCCAATAATTTAGAAACCTTTTATCATAAGCCAGTAAACAAATTTATATCAGTCAAATTTTTCTACCCCAGAAATGTACTTTAAATTCTATCTATCCCCACTTGCAGGTCCCACTTTTAAGACCAACATTACCTCCACCTGAATTACAGTTTTCATTAACTTTGAAACATATTATTATTGTATGTTCCTAAGAAACAAACAAAAAATAGTGCCAATTAATTTATAACTTCTATCAATTACAAGGTACATCCCAATTCAGAAATGTGAGGGGAGAAAAAAAATGTTCATTCTAGAATGCATGGACTCTCCCAACTGGCTGTTTGCCTCCTAGCTCATCTACCAACTTCTCCATACTTCATTTTCACTCTGCCATATCAATTATCTGCATGTAATAGCATTGTTCAGCTGAAAAGTCACCGTATCTCCTTTTTGCCTGCATGAGTAAAATCTAAATTAGGTATTAATAGCACACAAATCTTTCACAAACTGAACCCAGTCGGCAATCTAGTCTCACCTTCTGCCACTCCCACAACATAACTCTTTCCTCAAGTCACAATGAGGATCGCTACTTTCCATAAATAGTGCATGCTCTTTTCAAGATTTTCTATGTACTATGTGAACTATCCCTTTCCATGAACTCTCTCCCCTCCCCACCTTCCTCATCTAGGAAAATCTTACTCATACTTCATACATATAACCTGTCATTGACAAAACATTTTCAAAACACAAAATCACTCCAGAATGCACACAGGTATGATAATTTCATAAGAACTAATTTCCAGATCTTTGATTCCCAAATTTCATTTTTCTTAAAACTATCTCCTTGAGATAGCTTTTCTGGTTCTTCTTTCCCACCAAGCCCCAGACCCCTTTACTTTAACAAATGTTCTTCTCAACTTGACAAATCTTACAATGATGCACTGCCCACGGGTTAAAACCTTCCAGAGCACCAAGAAACTGAAGACAACTCAGAGCTCTAGCCTGGAGGGAGAGTCATACAAGAGCAAAGCAAAGAAACGTGGAAGTCAGAAACTTAGTGCATCTGGCCACAGCTCATAGCCAGGCTCTATGCTTTTAGCTACCTGTTTTATCTGTCAGTCCATCTATCCTAGAATTAGAAATCAGAAATGAGATGCTTGGAGAAGCTTGAGTTTACTCAAACAGAAAAATGAAGTCATATATTTTCTTATCAAAAGTGAAGTCTGATTTGCTTATTGGTTTGACAACTAAAGAATAGTTTTACTTATTAGATTTTGTGGTGGATATTTTCCAGTTTGAACTAAATTTAGTGTTACAGGCTTTGACAAAAAAAATTAGATATTTAAAGCATATATATAACATCCCATAAGCAAAAAAAAAAAAAGGATGTCTTTTACAGATGCATTATAACACTTATCACATCTTGCTATAAATACTTGCTATATGTCTGTCTCCCTCCAAAGGACCATGATTTACTTAAAAATCTTAAACGGTGTGTTGGCATCTTTTAATCTTAAATATCCCATTTATTCCAGGCACTCGATAAATTTTTTATGGATTATTGGATCAATCAGAGCTGAAATTAAATGCCTTTGTTAAAAATTGCTACTAGAACATCGTAGTAATCACACCGTTGCGTCAATGAAACAAGCCCTCCTACCCAGCAGTACTCCGTCCCTCCTCTGAAATCCCATTTCCCAAGACCTGTAACTCACTCGGCAGTCTATGTTTCAAAATAAATTCCTTCAGGATATTTCATATCTTCTGTAAGATCAAAAGCTCCTCCAGGATAAGACCTATATCAGCCTGACCTCTGTCATTACCTCAGCATCTAAGGTAAACCTTACTCAACATTTTTGAGGGAAGTACTGATTTAAAATAAGCATATCAGACTTTGCCTTTTGGAACACTGACACCTAATTTAATCTTACTGCCATGTGCTTTGGCTCAGGATAAAGAGCGTAATTCCTAAAAAGAAAAAAAAGTGCTGTCGGTATATGAGCATGATGCCCCTGACTCACCCCCAGCAGGGCAGGCACGCGCGTCATTTTCCAGCAGGAATGGTGATGGTGAGCAGTGCTGACTGGGCCACGACTTGGTTCCTCCTGGGACGAATGGCACACATTTTTTATATAGGCTGCCAGGACTTAAGGTATAATTTTTGGCTGCTGAGTAGGGTTGGCATTTTTTCTCTTTAAAAAAATGTAGCCACTTCAGTCAAAGTGACAATATTAAGAGCAAAATAACCAACAGCATATGCAAAAGCAATAAATGCTTTATCTCTTGTTGGGAGCCTTTAGACCTTCTGATCATCTCTAATTCCTTCATACATGAGTCAGTTATTGGTCTCAGTATCTTGTGTCTGAGCACATGTAAACCAAATACGTATGAGTTCAATGTTACATGCTTTCCTTTCAGCTGCTTGCTGGTCATACCACAGATCAGCTGCATAGAACAAGGAGTATCTCACTGCTTTCCAATTTCTATATAAAACCTCCTACTGAATACTCTTAAATTTTAAATTAGTATCATGGCCTTAAATAAAAAATACTATGTTCATTTATTCTGGAAATGTCCATTTTAAAGACATGTATTCCATTTTTAATAGTATATATTCTGGTACTCCAACAGAAAAGGAATCGCTGGTAATAAATGAAGAACACAATACTCACTTACTAATATTTATTAAAATGCTAGTTGAGTAATTAATCCTACCAATGAAATAACATCAAGTAGTTCCCTCATATTCATTTAAAGAATTTCAGTGTAAACGGATACCCGACTTCCATGTAGAGGAATCAACATGAAACAGCAGAATGACATTGTTTAGTTCACTACCACCTCATTATCTCATTTTCTTATTTTTTTACTTATTTATTGATTTGTCATTTTCACGTGTTTAGGCTGTCCTCTCCCAAAATAAATGATCTCAACTTAACACAAACTACAAAAATGAGGTTTTGTTTTTGTTTCTATGTTAATCTATGCCTACTTTCAAAGGGAAGGCCTCCTTGAAGCAAACACTAGTCCTAAGGTATACATGAATCTCTGAGAAATTGTATTAGAAAGAATTTTAAATACAGAGACATAAAGTATGGCTACCTAGAAACATGACTGGAACAGTATACAGGTAAAAAGGACTTTAAACTTGACATCAGAGTGGCCAGCCCTCCTGGTTTGCCTGGAAATGATGTGGAAGTGTTCCTGATTTGATCTTTCTGCCATGTACTTTCAGTACTAAAACCAGAAAAGTCTCAGGCACATTGGGAACAACTGGTCTCCCTAATTGACACAGCAAGCTGAAACAGACTTCACTTTCTCTTTATACTGCAGAGAACCAGAAGTAAATTACAAATGTTTCAAAGAGAAAACTGTATGCTTTTAAGAATTTGATCTTTATAACATTTCAGAATAATTCTTGTTCTGTTTGCATATTTTAAGGAAAATGCACATAAAGCCTAGAATGTTTTTGAAAATCCATTCTTAAGTTAAGAGAATTTAGCCTACAGTGATGACTTTTTTATTTTCTGTTATCAAGATAACTGGTATTAATGTGTGAGCTTAAAAGTCAAAAAAAATAAATAAAATGAATAAAATAAATTATTATGTATTTAACTCAAATGGTAACTTTGCAAAGGTCTTTTTTATTAAATGCTTTAGGTTATATAAAGCACCCATTAATCAGTTTTCATTTTTTGCTTCACAAAGTAGTACTAAATTGCTTGGCGAATTATTAAAAGTAATAGAAAGCCCATCAATTTTAACATGAGTTAGTTAAGGCAGTGAGGAATTTACATGTTCAAAGTGAAAAAGGTACAAAGATAAATATTACCTTTTACTTAGTTATAACTCTTTGCCTAAAAACCAAACTCTCCTGTGGTTTGTTTCCTAACCATGAACTCACAGCATCTGAATATTTATTCTAAACTTATTAAAGAAGCAAAGGACTTATCTACTGAAATGTGAACTCTTCAATAGAGTGATTCATGAATAATTTGCAAACAGGTTTTCTTTACAGCAAACTTTTCAATCCTACACATACACATATTACAGTGAATTAAAATCAGGGGTAGTTTACTTTTTAATATATGAATTATTAATGCATGAAAGATATTGTTAGAGATATTACTTCAAAATACCAGAACCTTTATAAAATTATGTACCTGAATTTTAAACTGCCCAAATTATACATAAATTATGCAATTTAAGAAACTAAACCATTTTTACAACAAGCTAAGTCTGCCTAACAATTTGATGTGTGTGGCTGAATTGCCTTAGAAGAAAATGTAAATGAAAACATTTTTTTTAAGGTATCTCATTTGGGGCTTAAAGGACATTACTGAAGTTGACCATTCTCCTTGTCAGCTTCAATCTATGTCACTTCAGACTTTTGAAAGAGTTACCAGACATATATGTACATAAGTAGTGTCAGAATTCTACAAGTACACACACACACATATGGATATATAATGTGTACATTTGCTTCAGTGTTATTAGCACTGACATGAATGCAAAATTACGTGCAATGGAAAATGTTTGCTGATTAAACACTGCAGCCCCACTAGACTATAAACTTCATAAGGACAGGGGTTGCCTATATTTCTCTGCCATATCATTAAAGCCTATAAACATGCCTGGGCACACAGCAGATGCTCAGTAAACATGTTTAATTCATATAGCATATATTATGGACATTGAAATCTTGTCTTTTGGCATGATAATAAATGGTAAATACTTTAGAACTCCAACAATCAGTTGAAGGGATCAGATATTTGTGGTAGTAATTGTGCATATATTTATCCCAAAACAACACAGTATAATCATTTGACAGCGAACTTGTCTAATACTGTATTACCTCATATTCAGAAAGATGTTTCCCCTGGTGACGCATAGAAATAAACTTTTAACTAAAATTTACATTTATTCTTTTTACAGTAATACATTCTAGGTACCTTGCCAGGCCCACAGGACTTTACAATAACATTGGCAATTATTTTTCTGCATTTAAACTTAAATCTATTCTACCTTAAAAGGACCTAAAAAAGTACAGCAACTAAAAGAGTCAAATTCATCATGGCTTGACAAAAAGAACGTTACATTACCACAGCCTGATTCACTCAAACAATATGAACATCTACTCTGGTGGGCACTGGGCCATGCTCTCAAAAAAAAAAAACCAAAAGGAATATAAGATAGACACCAGCCCTGTACTCACTGAGTTTGTAGTATCATAGAGCACCTAGGTAACAAATAGCCAAAGGAACACATGACACAACCACAAATGATGGCAGGTGCAATGAAGGAAATGGGGTGCAAAGACAGAGAGTAAGAGGGGAAACTAACTTTAATATTGTCAGGACAGGCTCTACTGAGGAAGTACCGTTTCAGTCATGATCTGAAGGATGACAAAAACTCAGTCATGTGAAAAGCAGAAGGAAGCACATTCTAGGCACAGAACACAGCAAGTGCAAATGCCCGAATTGGGAAAGAGCTTAGCATTTAGAAGAACTGAAAGAAACCTTACTGACTTGAGCAAGTGGAATGGGGTGGACGTGGGGACACCACTTGTGACTGAAGGAGTAAGTACCAAAGGATATACATGCACACATAACAGGAAGCTGGCAAAGGATTTAGGTAGGAAAGTAATAAGATCCAACAGAAGAGCTCCCTCTTTGCCCTGGAGAGAATGACAGTGGGGTGCAAGAATGGGAACTGATGGTGACCGATCCCTTCCTTTGATATATTTATATATCCCAATCTGAATAAGGCAAGGGATCACTTTTAAAGTTGCTTCGTTTCCCCTGAATTGCTGTTTATTTTTTTCAATCATCCTTGATTTTTTTCTACAATCAACACATTATTTCAAAAAACATAATCAATATGTCTCTAAGAGAAGCTCTGGATTCAGAATGCCAATTTTTAAAAACTTGGCTCTTCTGCTTATTAGTTTGGTGAAGACTCTAGTGTCCTCACCAGTATATTGGGGATAATAACAGAACTTAGTTTCTAGAGTATGAAAATCCTATCACATAATCTGCGTAAATCTCTTAGAACAGTCGGGCAATAATAATTGAACAAAATAATCCATATAATGCACTTGACAACTAGATCATTATAATCAGAAGTAACAGTTATTCTTATTGTAATTATAATTATTATTAAAAAGCAGCCTCAGAACTCTACCTTTATTGGCTATACTATTTCTGTTAGTTTGAAAACAATTTCTCCTAGAAACCTCAAGTCCAGCAGAAAATATCACAACTGAAAGTGTGGGTTCCCAATTAATCAAGACTAATGTGTACATAGTAATATTTTTCCATGAATGGGTGAATATAACATTATCATAGTGTCAGCTGAATCATCTGAATTATAATTATCCAGCATTCTGGGAAGTGGAAGGTTTGAGTGGAAATGTGAAAATTTAGTTACTGAGTAGTTAAACAATGTCCATAGAAAACTGCATGAAAATATAACACAGGACATGCTTGTATTAGAGAATGCAAACCAATAATGAGATTGCATAAGGATTAGGTTGACTACCATCAGTATATGCGTTTATTTTACCTATAGCTTCATAACACATAGCTTCTTAAAATAGGCTTTCATAATACAATGTATTAGCATCTACAAGTTTGTTTTCATTTGTGTAGTTTTTGAATAATGTATCTTCCCTCTGAGATATCAAATTCTTGAAAGAACAGAGCATGTCTGTATTTGTTCAACATGGTGTCCCCAGTGCAAGACTGAAGCCAGATTCTTGGTGGGCAATTTTAGGAGATACTGTAGTGCACTGTCCAATGCCCCAGTTAGGACTCCCTTTCAGAATCAAGGCTCGCCTGCCGCCAGCTAACAGCAGTACTGGCTATGCTGACTGCTCATAAGGGCACCGCTCAAGGTTGTACCACTTCCCCGGTCAGGTCAATGCAGAACTGCAAAGGCCCAGTTCCATTGCCTCCCTTAGGGACACACTCTGAAGGGCATCTTCACTCCAAAGCTCACCATAAGATGGGTTATTATCTTTATTGCAACTGCATCACAGTTCAGTGTCTCCTCTTTCCAGTCCCCCATGGTTGCTGATCCTGAAACTATTCTCCAACAAATTACCTGCACACAAACATTAGACTTTCACAGCAACTCGCCCTGACACATCACCCAACAAATGCTTGCAGAATAAATCAATGAATTACTGCAAGACCCACACATACCTTCTTTCAAAATAAACACACATTCTTAAATAAGCCAAGAGTTAATTTAATAACAAAGATATATAAAAACCTTCAAAAATACAGTCATATCATTTCATTTCACTATTTATTTTATTTAATGCTAACTGTCAAACAAAAATAATTACTACCTAAACTGATACATCTTATCCTTCACTCAAATCACAAACCAACCAAGAGGCTATAGGAGTCCCAAGAAAATTATTTTATTTTATCGGTTCTGGGAAAATGGTGGAATGAGCAGGGCAGTGGAAATCTCCTCCCAAAACCATATATATCTATGAAAATACAGCAACTAAAACTATTCCTAAAAGAGAGAACAGAATATACAGGACAGCGCACAGCCTGCATCTGCACCTGAGAAGACTCGGCACCCTGCAAGGCAGGTAAGATACGGAGCCGCGTCCCGGCAGGATCCGAGCACTCCCCCACCCCGGCACACCGGCAAGAGGAGAGGATTAAGAGCCAGGAGGGAGAGGAAGTTCAGGCCTTCGAAATAACTAGCCCTGGTGATCTGCACCGGGAGCACTGACACACATCGCGCGGTGTATCAGATATTGAAGAGGCACATGGTGCAGGTTTTGAGCTGGGAACGCACCCAGGTCCTTGCAGCAGACTCCCTGGGACAAAAGAAAAGCGCGCACCTTTTTTTCGGCGTTCTTAAAGAGTCAGGGGAACAACGGAGGAGTACGATCGTCCCAGCACACTCACCCCAGCAGGCTGGGACTCCTGAGGAATTTCAGACCCCTTGGCTGGCGACTGGGAAAAAGTAGCCGCACTGAGATTTCACACGGAAAACAACAGCCTCCCATTCGTTACAACCCCAGCCAGAGCTACAAAAGGCTCTGCAGAGCTCCACGGCCACAGCTGCGGAATAGTGGAGCAACAGCGCCACCTACAGCATCCCGACAGAATCTAATCCCAGTGGGCGGTTTTTTTCTTTTTTTTTCCGTTTTTTTCTTTTCTTTCTCTTCCTTCTCCTTTTATTTTTCTTTTTTCTTTTTTTTTTAAGTCTTAAAGAGCCCGGCTGATATACGTGGCACCTACCAGCGACCACTTCTATCACCATGAAAAGACAGAGGAATATGGTACAGACTAAGATCAACCAGACCCAGACAACACCAGAGAGGGAGAATGAAGAGATGGAAATGCACAATCTTCCTGAAAGACAATTCAGAATAAAAGTCATAACCATGCTGATGGATCTAGAGAGAAATATGCAAGAGCTGAGGAACGAAGTGAGGGAAGTCAGGAAAGACAATGCAGACATGAGACAAGCCATCAACGGGCTTAAGCAGCAGACTGGGCAAGATGCAAGAGACTGTTAATGGAATAGAAATCAGAGAACAGGAATACAGCGAAGGTGAGGCAGAGAGAGATAAAAGGATCTCTAGGAATGAAAGAATAATAAAAGAACTGTGTGACCAATCCAAACAGAACAATATTCGCATTATAGGAGTACCAGAGGAAGAAGAGAGAGAAAAAGGGATAGAAAGTGTCTTTGAAGAAATAATTGCTGAAAACTTCCCCATGCTGGAAAGGAAATAGTCTCGCACTCCACGGAAGCCCACAGATCTTGCAACACAAGGGACCCAAGGAAGACAACACCAAGACACATAATAATTAAAATGGCAAAGATCAAAGATAAAGACAGAGTATTAAAGGCAGCTAGAGAGAGAAAAAAGATCACCTACAAAGGAAAACCCATCAGAGTATCGTCAGTCTTCTCAATAGAAACCTTACAGGCCAGAACAGAATGGCATGATATATTTAATGTAATTAAACAGAACGGCCTTGAACAAAGAATATTGTATCCAGAATGATTATCATTTAAATATGACGGAGGGATTAAACAATTTCCAGGCAAGCGAAAGCTGAGAGAATTTGCCTCCCATAAACCACCTCTACAGGACATCTTAAAGGAACTGCTCTAGAGGGAAGCACTCCTAAGGCTAAAAAGATGTCACCAGAGAAAATAAAATTGTAGCAAAGAAAGCAGACCATCCAAATACTAACTAAAGGCAAAGAATAAAACACCTAATATATAAAGAATAGAGGAGGAAGAATAAGAAGGGAGAGAAATAAAGAAACATCAGACTGTGTTAACAATAACTTAACAAGAAAGTTAAGTTAGATTGTTAGATAGTAAAGAAGCAATCCTTGAACCTTTGATAACCACGAATCTAAAGCCAGCGATGGCAATAAGTACATAACTATAGATAATCACCCTAAATGGAAATGGACTGCATGCACCAATCAAAAGACACAGAGTAACAGAATGGATAAAAAAGCAAGACCCATCTATATGCTGCCTACAAGAAACTCACCTCAAACCCAAAGATATACACAGACTAAAAGTGAAGGGATGGAAAAGGATATATCATGCAAACAATAAGGAGAAAAAAGCAGGTGTTGCACTACTTGTATCAGACAAAATAGACTTCAAAACGAAAAAAGTAGCAAGAGATAAAGAAGGACATTACATAATGATAAAGGGGTCAGTCCAACAAGAAGATATAACCATTATAAATATATATGCACCCAATACGGAAGTGCCGGCATATGTGAAACAAATACTAACAGAATTAAAGGAGGAAATAGACAGCAATGCATTCATTTTAGGTGACTTCAACACACCACTCACCCCAAAGGACAGATCAATCAGACAGAAAATAAGTAAAGACACAGAGGCACTGAACAACACACTAGAACAGATGGACCTAACAGACATCTACAGAACTTTACACCCAAAAGCAACAGGATACACATTCTTCTCAAGTGCACATGGAACATTTTCCAGAATAGACCACGTACGAGGCCTCAAAAAGAACCTCAATAAAGTCAAAAATATTGAAATTCTACCAAGCAACTTCTCAGATCACAAAGGTATAAAACTAGAAATAAATTTTAGAAAGAAAACAAAAGGCTCACAAATACATGGAGACTTAACAACATTCTCCTAATTAATCAATGGGTTAATGACCAAAACAAACAGAAATCAAAGAATATATGGAGACTAATGACAACAACAACACAAAGCCACAACTTCTGTGGGGCGCAGCATAGGCAGTTCCAAGAGGAATGTATATTGCAATCCAGGCCTATTTAAAGAAGGAAGAACATTCCCAAATGAATAGTCTAAAGACACAATTACTGAAAATGGAAAAGAAGAACAAATGAGGCCCAAAGTCACCAGAAGGAGGGACATAATAAAGATCAGAGAAGAAATAAATTGAGAAGAATAAACAGTAGAAAAAAAATCAGTGAAACCAAGAGCTGGTTCTTTGAAAAAATAAACAAAATAGATAAACCCTAGCCAGACTTATTAAGAGAAAAAAAGAATCTACACACATAAACACAATCAGAAATGAGAAAGGAAAAATAACGACAGACCCCACAGAAATACAAAGAATTGTAAGAGAATATTATGAGAATCTTTATGCTAACAAGCTGGAAAACCTAGAAGAAATGGACAACTTCTTAGAAAAATACAACCTTCCAAAACTGACCAAACAAGAAACAGAAAACTAAACAGACCAATCACCAGCAACAAAATTGAAGAGTAAATTAAAAACAACCCAAGAACAAAACCCCCGGACCAGATAGATTCACCTCTGAATTCTACCAGACATATAGAGAAGAAATAACACCCATTCTCCTTAAAGTTTTACAAAAAACAGAAGAGGAGGGAATACTTCCAAACTCATTCTATGAAGCCACCATCACTCTAATACCAAAAACGGGCAAAGAACCTCCCCAAAAAAGAAAATTACAGACCAATATCCCTGATGAACGTAGATACAAAAATACTCAACAAAATATTAGCAAACCGAATTCAAAAATACATCAAGAGGATCATACACCATGATCAAGTGGGATTCATCCCAGGGATGCAAGGATGGTACAACATTCGAAAATCCATCAACATCATCCACCACATCAACAAAAAGAAGAACAAAAACCACATGATCATCTCCATAGATGCTGAAAAAGCATTTGACAAAATTCAGCATCCATTCCTGATTAAAACTCTCAACAAAATGGGTATAGACGGCAAGTACCTCAACATCATAAAGGCCATATATGACAAACCCACAGCTAACATCACACTTAACAGTGAGAAGCTGAAAGTGTTTCACCTAAGATCGGGAACAAGACAGGGATGCCCAATCTCTCCACTGTTATTTAACATAGTACTGGAGATCCTAGCCACAGCAATCAGACAAAACAAAGACATACAAGGCATCCAGATTGGTAAAGAAGAAGTCAAATTGTCACTATTTGCAGATGACATGATACTGTACATAAAAAACCCTAAAGACTCCACTCCAAAACTACTAGAACTAATATCTGAATTCAGCAAAGTTGCAGGATACAAAATTAACACACAGAAATCTGTTGCTTTCCTATACACTAACGATGAGCTAGCAGAAAAAGAAATCAGAAAAACAATTCCATTCACAATTGCATCCAAAAGAATAAAATACCTAGGAATAAACCTAACGAAGGAAGTGAAAGACCTGTACTCTGAAAACTACAAGACACTCCTAAGAGAAATTAAAGAGGACACTAACAAATGGAAATTCATCCCGTGCTTTGCTAGGTAAAATAAATATTGTCAAAATGGCCATACTACCTAAAGCAATCTATAGATTCAACGCAATCCATACCAAAATACCACCAGCTTTCTTCAATGAACTGGAACAAATAATTCTAAAATTCATATGGAACCACAAAAGACCCCGAATAGCCAAAGCAATCCTGAGAAAGAGGAATAAAACAGGGGGAATTACGCTCCCTGACTTCAAGCTCTACTACAAAGCCACAGTAATCAAGACAATTTGGTATTGGCACAAAAACAGACCCACAGACCAGTGGAACAGAATAGAAAATCCAAACATTAACCCAAACATATACAGTCAATTAATATTTGATAAAGGAGCCTTGGATATACAATGGGGAGATGACAGCCTCTACAGCAGCTGGTGTTGGAAAAACTGGACAGCTACATGTAAGAGAATGAAAATGGACTACTGTCTAACCCCATACACAAAAGTCAACTCAAAATGGACCAAAGACCTGAATATAAGTCATGAAACCATAAAACTCTTAGAAAAAAACATAGGCAAACATCTTTTGGACGTAAACTTGAGCGACTTCTTTATGAACATATCTCCCTGAGCAAGGGAAACAAAAGCAAAAATGAACAAGTGGGACTATATCAAGCTGAAAAGCTTCTGTACAGCAAATGACACCATCAGTAGAACAAAATGACATCCTACAGTATGGGAGAATATATTCATAAATGACGAATCCGATAAGGGGTTGACATCCAAAATATATAAAGAAATCACGCACCTCAACAAACATAAAGTAAATAATCTAATTAAGAAATGGGTAGAGGACATGAATAGACACTTCTCCAAAGAAGAAACTCAGATGGCCAACAGGCACATGAAAAGATGCTCCACATCGCTAATCATCAGAGAAATGCAGATTAAAACCACAATGAGATATCACCTCACACCAATGAGGATGGTCAACATCCAAAACACAAACAACAACAAATGTTGGCAAGGATGTGGAGAAAAGGGAACCCTCCTACACTGCTGGTGGGAATGCAAATTAGTTCAACCACTGTGGAAAGCAGTATGGAGGTTCCTCAAAAAACTCAAAATAGAAATACCATTTAACCCAGGAATTCCACTCCTAGGAATTTACCCTAGGAATGCAGCAGCCCAGTTTGAAAAAGACAGATGCACCCCTATGTTTATCGCAGCACTATTTACAATAGCCAAGAAATGGAAGCAACCTAAGTGTCCATCAGTAGATGAATGGATAAAGAAGATGTGGTACATATACACATCCTTAAGATGGAATGGAATATTATACAGCCATAGGAAGAAAACAAATCCTACCATTTGCAACAACATGGATGGAGCTAGAGAGTGTTATGCTCAGTGAAATAAGCCGAGTGGAAAAAGACAAGTATCAAATGATTTCACTCATATGTGGAGCATAAGAGCAAAGAAAACAAAACTGAAGAACAAAACAGCAGCAGACTCACAGAACCCAAGAATGGACTAATAGTTACCAAAGGGAAAGGGACTGGGGAGGATGGGTGGGAAGGGAGGGACAACGAGGAAAAAGGGGCATTACAATTAGCAGATATAGTGTTGGGGGGGCACGGGGAGGGCTGTAGAACTCAGAGAAGACAAGTAGTGATTCTATAGCATCTCACTATGCTGATGGACAGTGACTGTAATGGGGTTGGTGGGGGGGACCTGATGAAGGGGGTAGTTTAATCACCATAATATTGCACATGTAATTGTAGATTAATGATACCAAATTATAAAATAAATAAATAAATAATGATTAACACAAAAAATTTTATTTTATTTTTATGGTGAAAGCAATGTATGGTTAAAACATAAGTCTTCAACTAGTTCAGGTCTTTTAAACTTCCTCACTCAAATATTTTTTCATGAGAATAGACTTAATATTTACTTATAGGCAAAAATGATCTAATTCAAGAAACAAAGAGCTCACTTTCTTTAAGACAATTTAATATCCTATTTTTGAATTAAAAGAATAGCTTACAAACTCTTTAGTGTAATTCTAATTTTAATATATAAAATGATGAAAACATTGAATATATAAGAAAAAGCATTTTAGCTTGAAAATAAAAATGCAAGTGGAAATAACAAAAATGGGACTACGGGAAGTACATTCAAGCCAATTTTCCTCCATCTAAAATACTAAACTCCCCTGGGGCTGTTTATAGTCTTAAAAAGCATAGCTTAAAGAGTTGGAATTCAAAAATCATTGTTTTTCTATTTGAAAAATCAATATTTGTATCAGACCACAAGGCTAGATCTTAATTGTTTTGGTGGGAAGCTCTTCAATTTTAATGGATGTAAAAAGAGAACTAATCTGTTCACCAGAAACTAAAATTATGTTCTCAAATATATCCTATTACCTATGCCTCAACTAGCCTTCTGAGACATAATTCTCTTTCTTACCTAAGATGTTTTGATGTCTTTCACAATTATTGCTTTACTGGCACTTTGATGACTCATAATTATTTTTAGGACCAAACTCTGATTTACCATCCTCCTGTTTGCCTGTGCTCTCAAGTGTAACTGAAACATACACATCTATCCCTGGCAATTAAATTAACTTCCTCTATCTACAAACACTATTATTCAAAGAAAGTTTACTGTAGGTCAGGAAACAGATTGTGAGGAGTTACTGAATCCCATAAGCAGAACTTTAAACAAAAGTGTATTTCCCAGTAAAAGCAAGAGGTTACATATGTAACTTGTATTTTTCTGCCCTACCTGGCACCATTGAATATGCAAATATAAATGTATCTCTCTTGTCAGAAGCAAAGAGCTAAATCATTTTCTTAAAAAGTCATGGTCTTACTAAGCTTTACTTTCCAACAAAATTTTAAAAGTTTCGTATTATTCCTTAAAGCACTAAAGCAGTCTGATGTCGTTAATTACTTGCTTTCTCTTTCTTAGTCATGTCAAAATCTCAATTGTCTAATTTAAATCGAACAAACATAACAACAAACAAAATTTACAACTGCCTTTACAAACAGAAGAAAATAATTCTACCCAGATAGAGGAGAGGATCTAAAGAGAGTTAGGATATTTAATAATCATAATTTGGAAGCAAGAAGATGGTGAACAGCAAGCAGATGGTAAACGTGAGAGTAATGGTTAAATACAAACTCAACAAGTAGACAGGAAAAAGTACTAAGGATGATGATCATTTTAATGATTCATCTCTTGTCTCCAATCATACCATTAAGATAAAATATGAAGACATATTAAGGTTGTTTTAGGCCTTATACACAGAATAGGCACTTCAGTACAAGAAGCTGATATCTAACACTGGCTAAAACTGCCTCATCAAAGTCATTACTAATCCTTTAAGGTAATCAAGAACAAAAACAGACCAAAATCTCACTCTTTAGACACAAGGTAGCTCAAATGTAGCTCCCCTGGGGGTGGTGGTAGTGGGCTCAAATACATTTTACTGTATAATGACATCAGCTAGATCTCAAGTGAATGCAACATTCTAGAATAGTTTGATTAAGGAAGTTTAGGGTAAAAGGAGGCTGCTTTGTTGAGCAGCTGCTAAAACACAAGAATAACTGGTTTGTACATCATCTCACTCTATAGTTGTACACACACATATGTTCAGAACTACAGTGGAGGAAAGCATTTTTGGAGTGAGAGTATAAGCAGGATCAGAGCAGCAGTTAAGGTTGTGGATGCTCTGAAAATCTGGTCCTTTGAAGTTCATGTACACAGTAGAGCTCTCCTCTCCCCAGAGAACATCACCACACAAAACCAAGGGGGACCACATACTTCAGCAGCAGCTACTGGGAATTACCAAATTACATAAAATTAATGGGATGTGGCTCTTTGCAATGAATAAATTTATAACTAAATGATAAGTGCCTTGTGCTTTTTATTCCATTGGGTAGAAGTGCAAGGGTAATCAATTCAATCAGGTCTATTAGAGCGGCCCATTACATGTCTGACAGACACCGTACTTTCTTTTTCCTTTCCTTATTCAGATTTCTGTCTGTGTTGAAGAAAAATAACCAGGTTGTTCTTTGAATTTAAATCTGGAGTGCTAGGAAGTCAGATATGCAAACAGGAGAAGAAATGAAAACTCGGATTTGGATAAGCCAAAAACACAAAAGGATAGAAAAAAATCAGCCATATTTAAATATTTTGTGAATAAATATTTTCAATTTATTTCATAAGTGCAAAATTTGGTAATATTCAGAAAGCCTTTATAAAAGACTTCAAAAAAAAACCCCAAGGGTAGAATTAATGCGGCCCCATCTTAGAAGAATCCGAACCAACATGGATATGTGCCCTAGGTTGGTGATCCACACACACATCAGCAGTGAGAACAGAAGTTCCAGGGGAATGTAAGCAAGGCTCTCCCTACGAGGAGATGGTGTGACAGAGTGAAAGAAGAAATGATCTAGGCTTGGCTTCCTATAATGAGGCAGATCTTCATACCCCTAGGAAGCTACTTCATCTATAAACTGGCAATATCCTTTTTCTTAAGCCTACCTCATAGTTTTGACAGGAAAGCCACATAAGATACTATGTAGAAGGGCTTTGTAAATGTTAGGGCATGAAACAGATACAATTAGCACTGATAGCAGAGGACATCAAGGCTACAGCCTCAAACACAAAGCAAGAACTCAACAGACATTATTTGAAAGAAAGTAGTTTTAAGTAATTTTTTAAACCTAAGAACAAATCACCAAATGATTCCAATGTGTAACGTTAAATTGACATTATATTCTGGAATGTTCAAGTTCTCTATGATGACTGCCAATATTAATTCAGTGCTTATTATTTGCCAGGCCCTGCTCTAAAGACTTTAGGAATATTAACCTGACCTCATTCCATGAGGATGAATCTACTATTAGAATCTCCTTCATCTATAAATCTTAATTCACAGATGAAGAAAATTACCTAAACCAAAATACAGGGTAAAATAATTTATCAAAAATCACAGTCTGTAAGTGGACGACTCAATCAAACCTAAAAAAATCTGGCTCTGGTAACCACCTTTTAAACTAAAATGAATTCAATTAATACATATACTCAGGGCCAAACTGGTAAGTAAGGGTATCTGTACAAACATGACAGTACATGACCAAAACAGTATTTTACAATAAAATCAATTCAGTATCACTGTTAACTGTGCTACAAAGTCCTAATTCTTTTATATTCTGGAGCTTATTCGATGGCAACATAATACCAATTGTATGACCTCATTTCTCTTCTCCCTACCTTCAAAGTCCTTCCTTCCCCAGCCTCCAGATACACTTATAATTAGTTATCTGAGGTAGTTTTGTACAGACATGAAAATGCTTAAACACGAAGAATTTTTAAACAAAGAATAAGAGTAGAAACACTTAGATTCAGTGAATGTTTAGAGTCATTAGTTCACGAATAATTTATTTACTACTGACCACAATAAGCATCGTACTAGGTGCTGAACAACGACAGACTACCTGTTAAATGACATAACCTTAACCATTCATTTTAAAAATCTAATTAAGACACAAAACACATTTATGTGAGACAGTTTGGAAACTAGATTCTTTTTTAAAAACCACTTCTCTCCAGTTGGAACCTGATATGCCACTAGTTGAACAAAAAATTCTGAAGAAAAATAAGAAGGGTCAAATTCTGGGGAGACAAGTGCCAGAGAACAGAAATGAAATTTACTCCATGTGTTTGTGATTGTTCAGTAAGAAAAATATAATTTAATAAGAAATAGTAACACTGGATTTTCCACACAGTTCTCACATCATGGATTCACATGACTTCCAGGCTATCTGCATGCATCATTAGGAGAATTAAATTAAGAAATCTGTGTTTCTGATGCCTTGAACAAGGGCTCCTGTACCACTGACTCTGTATCCTATTACCCACTAATGCAGCAGCAGCTCGGGCAATGGGGTATTACTATGGTAAAGGGTGCAGAAAGGTTGATCGATGGTAAGCACGGTAGTGCCTCTACACCAAGAATGGTTCAAAGACTTGGAAAACATTTAAAACAAAACCATTTTGTCTTATATCCCAGTCTTCACAACCGACAAACAAGAAGAATCTTCTGTTTATTCCTTCTGCTCTTCG
Organism: Smutsia gigantea; assembly: GCA_032199065.1. Lineage (NCBI taxonomy): Eukaryota > Metazoa > Chordata > Mammalia > Pholidota > Manidae > Smutsia > Smutsia gigantea. The sequence goes on from JAVSCE010006751.1 coordinate 197,463, forward strand.
TCCTTGAAGTACCCAATTCCTGTCCTTGTCAATCTGTCGGGCGTTTGCCTGCCTCCCTAACACCGTACACCCGCACACGGCCATCACACACACAGCTGTGTGCACACAGGCATGCAGCACATGCTCTTATTCACATACCTAAGGGTAGAGAAAATATTCCACGTACTGACTAACTTCTTTTGATGGCGTTTCTGGGTTCTTCAATTTCCAGATTGAAGAGGTGAATTACATAGCCTCCCTGTTTCACTCTTCTCACATTAACATTACAAAAATGATTAAGCAAAAAAGGAACCTCTAAGACACAGCACATGCTCTTTCTCACATACCTAAGGATGAAGAAAATATTGCACATTTCTGAACCACCCACATAACCTCGAGGCTGAGAAATAGCTCATTGAGTTACAGAACAAGGCTGTGAAAATAAGTATATGGTTAATAATTCCTGGTCAGGAGTTCGACATCCTGAGTTAGTCAGGAGTTAATCAAATCCCAGTTCTTTCCTTCATGCCTGTGTGGTCTTGGGTGGTTATTTAATCTTTCTGACCCTCACTTTTTTCATTCACTGAATCTTGGTTGAAGAAATAGCTAATACACTTTCCAGTTCAAAACTCTTAGTTTGTAAAAGAATAAGAGTGAACTCAAAGGGAGACAAAATAGTTTTGATTTATATGCTAAGGTTTTAGTATCTTTTTTAATGTGATAAAAATTGTTCTGTCTCCTGACGGATCACAGTCTCCTACTGAGTAGCATGTTGGCTTCCCTATGCAAAGGCAAGATTAATGTTTCAAATATTGGTAATATTTGAAACACTCAAGGACTGCATCACTCTGCCTTTTAACTAATTTTTCATTCCAGTGGGTTATTTTAAAACATGCTTCCTATAAACAAGTTTATTTCTTAAAATGCCTTTTGTAGAAAAGTCACACCACAATCACCCTCCAATAACGTGCATATCTTTATTCTCCACCACACAAAAGTAAGTAAGCATCTACACACTTCAACAGGAGCTCCTACTTTTTTGCTTAATCATTTTTGTAATGTTAATATGAGAAGAGTGAAACAGGGAGGCTATATAATTAACCTCTTCAATCTGCAAGTTGAACAACCCAGAAATGGTATCAAAAGAAGTTAGTCAGCACATGGAGTATTCTACTAAGAGCAAATAACATGCTGATTTTAATCAAGCCCACAGAATAAGAGGAAGTGAGAAATAATTTCCTTACTATAGTGCTAATGAGGACTGACAAACAGCACAACTAGAGTATTCCGGCTCCCGGCAGACAAGAAGAGAGAAGCCAATGGCTCCCATACACAGGGACACACAAAGCTACACAGGAACACAGAAGAGCCTGTTATTTGATGTGACACACATTTTCTACATTGAAAACATTTTAGTAGCTATTCTTGAAGTCGTACCATACATGACCAGTTTAGTCAGGTACGGAATCAGTTAACATGGAATTGCAAGTCAAACTGGTGCAGACTCAGAGCTATTTTGCATCACAGTACCTGCCCGTAAAATAAAACAAGAAACCAAATACGTGGCTCTGTAAGAAATGGGCTTTAAAGGAAACTTCTAAAATAACTTCCAAGCTATGTCATAATTTTACACACATCACTGACAAAAAGTAAAACGAAGAAAAACTGACTCTACCTATGAAATCGGACGGTCGCAACTGTCATCCTGCATTTATTTCAAAGAAATCTAGTGAAATAGAGTAAGACTGGTGAGTAGTTTCTCCATACTTGTTTGAGTGTATTTTTTAAAAAGGCTTCCCAACAAGGCTTTTAAAAAGATAAGAAGAGATGCAATCTGATACGCAAAAGAGAAGGCTCACTGCACAGGACAATTTCCAACCCTGAGCTCCATGTTACCCAGGTCTTGGTATCCAGCTGCACTTGCTTACCTTGCGTGTAACTCACCTTCTGCCTCCAGTACCAGCTCCTCGCCACAGCTAGCTCATTCTTCATAGTGGTGCCACCATACCCTCAATCTCCTCAAACAGAACACCCACGGCTGGTTTCTGATTTTTCACTTTTTTATCACTACCAATGACAAGTACTCTATACTACATACTTTTACCATCAATGTATTTAACTCCACTTGCTACCACATCCTGGAGGTTGTTTGTCTTAAGTTTACCTCTTCCCCTCCAAAGTCACTGCTACCACCTAGGCCAGGTTGTCTTCAACCCTCTCAAGTGTTTCAAGAGCTTCTAGCCTGTACTCCTCTACCAATCCACTTTATCTCTAGAAGATGAATCTTCCTGAAACACCACTCAGTATATCCTCTAATCGATATTGCTTGCACCTATTTCCTGTTCCAGTATTTCCTAAAGTATATTTGTCAAAAGAAAAATTAAAGAGCACCTCTGGTCAACTAGGTTTGAGAGACTCCGCTGACTACAGCCCCTTCTTAGAACCTCGCCATGCACAGCAACATGAAAATCTCTTCAGTTTAGAGGTACAGAAATGGATCTACCTTTCTTTAGCCTCCCATATTTTGCAATTGTTTAATCAAGGGACCTTTCCCCAAAACATGAATTAATAGAGTATTTTGGGAAGTGATATTATCATGCACCAATTTCAAACCCTTCTCTGGCTTTCAATTCTCTCTTCCATCCAAGAACACTGGAAGGATTTTCACAGAGAAGCAAGACAATTATTTTCTAGTCAAATGATAATCAAATCTTAACTAATTGGTAATGAACATAAGTTATTTAGATTATTTAGAGTTAACATATTTCTTTCATCTTACTTTATATAAACAAATATCCTCTCTATATTGTTCTGAGTATAAAACAACTACATGTTAAATCACTATAGATACAGTATATGTGTATGTGTGTATGGGTGTGTACATATACATGTAGATGGCCATTTTGAGGTCTCCTGCTGTATGTACAGAGTTAAAGGGCTTTGTCATTTGTGTTTTATAAATACATTTAGTTCAGTTACGGTGCTTATGAGACAAAATTGAAAAGGATAACTCTTCCAAAGCCCACTGGCTTAATCTCAGTTGAAGCCTTCTCCTGCAGCCCTCACCTGCATTTCTCAGCTGCCCCACAAAATAATAGAATGAGAAAAATTCCAGTACAAAGCACAACACATGATTCCTTTAGACCAAACATCAACTGCATTCAAATACAAATCACATACAAACTTACTAGCTAGAACAGAGTACTCCTTATCATAAGGCCAATTTTAATGCTGGAAAAGATATATGTTGTTGACATACATTTGCCTGTCATCACTGGAGATACTGAGGCAGGTGACAGTGTGAGGCAGACACAGTTCAGGGCCCCTGGAAGTTTCAAGACCCTTTTAAGTTTCAAAAAAAAAAGCTCCAATCAGACCTAGCCACTCAAAAGTACACTTAGATCTCAGCTCTGATTGGTACTCTTATGCAAATGAAGCATTGTATTTTCAACCAATCAGGAATGAGTTGTGATGTCATTAGTGCAGTTCTCTATTAGGTCCGGGGGGTGGGACTTCTTTTCAGCCCGGACAGCATTCTCCCTGGGAGCCACTCCTGGTTAGCAGGAGTCATTTTCTTTTCACTTCTCATTAAAATATTTGCTGGTTGCTCCATACTCTCATCTGCTGGCTTCATTCCTCATCGCCTCCAAGACATGACCCTGGGAAAAACGGCATCTCAGCCAGTAACAATATATCCTCATCAACCCTTTCTGTATCACATTACAGTATTCTGCCTTTTGTACCACCCACCATATATGAGCATTATTTCTGTAATTACTGTGAGCAAAGAATTAAAAAAATTTAAGCAAGCCAGCCTAATATATTTCCCCATATATACTTAATATTTTTCACTCAGTTTGTGATTTATTTTGTGTTAGGATACAGTCAGGAAACTAGAAATCATTGTAGGTATTTAACAAAAGATTTAATGTAAGAAATTGGTTAGAGTTGTTGCAGGGCTAAAAAGCAAAACAGCCCACTGAAGTAAGAGAGAAACAAAACAGTAGCAATATAGTAAGCAATGTTTACCAAGAATACTACATATATGCCACTTGACTGGACACTGGTCAAATCAAACCCTTCCCTGCTTTACAGACACCTACAATAAAATGAGACTGAAACACACACACACACACAAAGCTGAATAATATAAGCAATGTCCTGAGAGAGTGTATGACTAATTGCTCCTGAATGGTATTGGAAAGAAACTTAGAGTAAACACTAGGAATCAGAAGACTAAGTTCTATTCTAGCCACTCTCTGCCATTGGCCAGTCCATGAACCTCTTTTGGCCCTCCCAAGTATGTAAAACCGAAGAGTTTGACTACATGACCAAAAAGACTCCTTATATCTCTAACATCCTATGAACACTTACAATTCAAACTACAGAAGAAATCACATGAAGGCAGTATAATGTGAAAAGAATTTGAGTTTTAGGCCAGGAAGACGTAAGTGTGCATTCAATTTCTAAATTAGAATTTCTCACTTGCATTATTGTTGTTAGAATTAGAGATGATGCATTTATAGCATGTAAAACATAGCACTGAATAAATGGCAATTATTGAATTAAAAGAACACCATTGTTCTTCAGAGGAAGTCTGTTTCATCACAATGTAAGATGAACTCTCAGCTCTTAGATGTTAAAATGTATATACTTATCACCACTTTTAATAAATAGTAAATTTACTATCAAATTTCAAAATCACCCAACTGCCCCAGGGAAAGGGTTTTGCCATTACCATTTAAACAGAGCGACATAAAAGACCAACTCAATCAATGTTGTTGATTTAACAAAAAGATATGTGTTGGATTACTTTTTGCATTGCAAAATATTACCTGTCCTTTTTTCCTAAAGGTATTAATACAGATCTGGATGTCCAATGGCTATATGCTGACAAAACTGTCAAACTTCTAATTAGTGAAATCCTTTTTTTCTTCTGTTGTCCCTCATTAGTTGTTACTCTTGGTAATTCATACCTGAACTGAAATATCCTGAAGACATCTATCAGAAATTCTTAAGTGTTAACGAACACTTAACAGGAAAAGTTAAATTACTGCTTTTTGGGGATTTAACATAATTTAAAAGTCTGCAAGCATTACTATAAAGTTTGATGATTTAAATTTCCTCTTTTATAACCTTTTATCTACATTTGACATTTTAATACATTGTTAGTAAGTATAAGATAAACAAATTTAGCTTTACATCTTTATTCTATGCTACATAATATAAAAATTTTAAATACTGCATTTGCTATCATTAAACCATTCATTTAAAAAGTATGACAAATTATCTTGGAATAATATTGCTAGAAATTTTTCATTCACTGCAAGATGAGTATTTCTTTTTTCTTTATTTTAACAGCATTTATTCACTGAAATGCCTAAGTTAAGGAAAGAAAAAAAGAGCACAGAAGTTAAGGAGCTATTATTATGTAAGAGGGCAATATATTACCATTCCAATTTTTGGATATATTCACTTGTCAGAACTAACAGACTTATTTTAAGAACACAACAAAGAACTTACTGCAGACATTCGCTTTTAATTTCATTTTACACAGATAGTTTTTTAAATAAATTCATTTCTTTATTCTTAATGTAGGACAAAAACGGCATACTATCATGTATTAGCAGACATAGATTAAATATGACAAAGCTGAAGTACCACAAAACAAGTTTAGTATTTTTATATCACATTTTGAAGAATGCCCCTTCAATACATTATACAAAATATAAACAAACTAATTTTCTAGTGAATTTTTCATAATTTATATACAGACTACTGTTTCTCTAATTTTCTCTGAGCTGAAGGGCAACTAAATAGCTTTTTAGCATTTGATTTTGGATTAATCTCCACTGTGATTCTGAAATGCTGCAGAAGATACTAAGGTCATAGTTTATTGAATATATAATTTAATATGCAACTTCTGTCATACTTATGGTCTCAATTTTAAAAACAAGGAAATATTAGAATTAAGAGACAATGAGATTCTGATATAAATTCTGATATAAATTAGTAAACTGAGAGAGATTAAGACATAGTTCCCTAAAAAAGTCAAGCTCCTCTGTCAAGGTCACACAGTACAGCGTGGGAAAAGGCCTAGTATTTAGAGTCAGACAGACCTGGATACTAACCAACTTCTACTCCTACCTATGTTATGCTATATATGTTACTGTATCTTTCAGGGCCTTAGTTTCTGCACCTGAAAAAAGGACATAACAATAAGCATTCCACATGTCTGATGATTAAATTGAATACACTATGATGATACATAAATGCATAGTAAACATGTGAAGTTCTAGCTTTATTAAAGAAACAGCTACACGCAGTTCAGGTTTCTTGCCTTCTTGTCTATAACTCACAAGATGACATTCTGCTTTAACTTGATAGTAGCTTAAGTTTCAAATTACACATCTTTACCATACAGTTTTAAAACTCATCCCAATTATGTTAATCTAATAAATACAAAACTGTCCCTTTCACCATCTACATATTAAATTAGCATAATTAGCTAATCTGAAGTGACTTTAACAAAACATTCCATTCTATTCATTAGCCTCTGCTTTTCTTGTGAGGTTAGTTCTTTTTTCCCAAATGCAAAAATTTCAGTAGGATTAATGAGTATAATTCTCTTTGTAAATACAGTGGACTGCTAACCTTTATACTAAGGGGAAATTTAAAAAAATTTTAAGTCAAGTAAAATATCTCAACTCTGATTACCAAGTGGCTTTTTTCCTGAAAAATTATTTTAATGTAATGATTAAAAAAGAAAAAGCATTTTTTCTTTTAAATAACATATCTTTAACTATAGCCTACAAAAAAAGAACACTTTCAATTTTATAGGAGAAATTGTACATCCACTTAATCCAAAGGAAATTTTCACATAATTATCTTTAACCTCTTTTTTATACATTGATACTCATTTAAAAGGAAGAACTAGCAATGATTTTTCTCAGTTCTTAAAATATAAAATTATGTCTCTGTGGAAAACAAATGTGGCATGCTGAGAAAGAAATGACAGGGGAGAACTAGAGAAAGTCCTTTATGGTTTTACTTATCAGAGAAAAAGAATATACATAGTAATATATGATAGCAAATAGTCATATATATATACACATACACATTTTTTATTTCTATGTTCTCCCAAAGATAAATAAATTTGTTTCATTATATATTATACCTATAGGTGAAGGGCCTTGGACATTCTTATTATATTTTGCTAACCACAAAACTCAATTCCAGGGATTTTTCTATTGTGTGAAAATGTGACTGACACATCCACATAAGTAACACAGGACAAAAATTAAATTGGATCCAATAATGACTACTCCTTTGAAATATAGTACATTGACATTTTGCCCTCTAGAATCACAGACCATTTGTTACATGTCCTATAATTGCTAGCAATGGGGATTCTCTAATGCTCTTCCTGAATAATAGAAAACAAAAATGATGTAGATATTAAAAGCAATGTTCAAGTTCCAGATGACCTAAAGATGTACAATAACAACTGCCATTTCAATCAAAGTCCATTGTAACACCTTCTTCCCTTCCTTTCCCAAGAAGTTCAAAGATGCCTGTACATCAATTTTAGCCAGCTAGAAGACATGTTAGCCATTTTTAAAGCAAAAAGCAAAGTAGGTCTCAATCTCTGTGTCTAAACAAACATGCATGTAAATACCAAGGGCAGTATCTGTGGAGGTAATGAGTCAAAGGATAGTCATAAACCAATACTCTGTCTACCTCCTTGATCAAAGAATTAAACAGGTGCTCCTTATAAACTCAGAACCAGATTATCTGCAAGAAACGTCCTTATTTTAGAAAGGTCTGCTGAAAAGGTGCATATTCATAGCCCCCCTTCCCATTTCTGAAACTATGACTTTAAGACAAAGGAATAAATATTATTACGCCCAATTTCCAGATAAATAAACTGCCTATATGTTCAAGTTTGAAGAGCCTGCCTACATGTTCAATGATGATCAGAAATATGCAGCAGAATCCAGACCCAAAATCCAGATTTTGATTCCTAAGTCCATGTCCTTAGTGAAAATCACCATACCAGTCTCTGTATTGCCAGGATACTACCAATTTAAACCGTTTTTATTTTTCCACCTCAGTCTCAAAAGAGTTAAGGTAAACATGAACTCTTTCTTAGTTTGTTGGATGACTAAACAGACTTTGGTAGGATTGTAAGTACAGTAAAGATTACTAAAGATATATAAACATCTACTTAAAATATAATTATTTTTCACCTTTTCATCTGACTTACATGCTAATTTTTTTCACTCAGTTGGTGATAACTCAACAATGAAAACTAAAACATACCACTGTGGAACTGATGAAAGAAAAGGTCTGGTGAAAATCCCTTTACTCACATGTGTAACTCCGTGGTGATGGTCTTTAACTGTGTGCACCTATACAGAAAGTGCTGAATGGAATTCTGGAATTCTCAGACCCTCTCAAAACCATACACTGGCTCCATGTAGGTCCATATATAACCCTGTTTTATGAACACCTGAAAAAGCATAGCAAATTAATGCAACCATTAACTTATTCATTATACATTTGCAGCCTGGCTCAGAGGCACAACTCCTTATGTCTCTTTTTTTCCCCTTAATAATGTCTCTCTTATTTGACAGTTACTCTCACATCAGTCTCATGCTACCATCAAGCCCACATTTAATATCTGGGTGAGGTGGAATGGTGGAGGAGTAGGGCTGCTATCTGCAGCTGACTCCAGGAATTTGCTTCTTCTTGCCAAGGCATGTGGGTCCCACATGGAATAGATAGGACTCTGAGAAACCTGACAGAGAGGGGCACTCCTCAGAGGAGCTGAGAAAAGGCTAGGAGGGTGAAATTAATAGGATGAAGAGTGCATGTAAGCTTTCCTCACCCATCCTCACTTTTCCTAAAGGATGGCCTGCATTTGTTCCTGATCAATGCTGAGATCAGTTTGTTCAGAGACCTGTATTTTTCTATTACATATTATGTTTAAAAATTGTGTTTTTTGAGCAAAGCCCATCTTTCCTGCCATCCCAGCTTAAATTGAACCTGGGGGAAAAAAAACATACTTGTTACCAACTTAGGGCAAAGATACTTATTAATCTGTCAAGGCATTTGGTCAAATTCAATCAACTGTCAAATATACTTTTTTAAGCTTCCCGGTCCTATATTAAGTTTTGACCAAAAAAAACAGCAAAATTTCATACATGCAAATAAGAGACAAAAACACATGCTGAGATCGATCATTTAAAGTTTTTTTGCTTATGTTTATTTAATGAACTGATTCATGCTAAAAAACGATTGTCCCAAATGGTACAGCTTCTCTAACCAACCACTAAATAGAAGATCCCTCCCATACGTGAGAAGCAGATGGTGAATGTCAACTTGTTACCACTCCACCATCTGTTCTTTGTATATCTAGCCAAGTTCAGAATGTTACTTAAAGACTAAGGAAAGACAAAAGCCAATGATATTGTTGAAGCCTAGAGAAGCCTTCTTTCTCCTTGAGCTCCTGCAACATTTGCAGCATATATACAAAGCACCTTCAAGGGTTACAATTTATCTATGATACATGAAATCTGTTTTGATCTAATGTTATTAAATAAAACCTAAGTAAAAGCATTCATTTCTATAGCACCTCACAGATATTTCCTGGACAGGAAAAAACAAAGGATTTAAAAAAACCTTTGAAATATATCACAGAAGAATACATAGCAAGAAAAAGAACAAAGAACAAATACTCTTCTTGCTTTTTCACTTTGGTTCCTACTAAAGAGCATAAAGTACATTAATGCAGGAGAATCTTTGCAGGATTTTGACTTCATAAACAATTGTAGCATAAAGGCAGGTCTATTTTACAGCACTGTGTAACCTTTATCTTACAAATATTTACAGTTATTATACTGAAAAATCCAAAAATAAATCCACAATACTGGTAGACATATATTTAAGACCATTGAGAAGCAATCCTTTATTTTAAAATGATCTGTTTCCACCCAAATGCAATAAATAGTATCATTTCCTTGTACATGTCATGAATACTAATCACCTTTTTTAATAAAATTATTGTTATATAAATATATTAAAATACATATAATTAGCACTTGAAAATTAACTGCTAGAAAACAATAAGAGCAAACCTTTCTATAGAGCCTACTTTTTGTTAGGTAGGTTCTAGTTGCTTCACATCTATTACTTCTTCAGTCCTCAAAACATCCTATCCAGGGTCAGCTACGTGATTTGCAGGGCCCAGTGCAAAATGAAAATGTAGGTCCCTTGTTAAAACTGCAGGATAAAAGCTTTTTCCTTTCTGGTCTCTCATCCTATCACGAGATATTTGCAAGGCAAAAGCAGATCTTGACAGGTGCCCAGGACTTTTCCTGTTTTTATACTCAGTATATGCACCACTGACTGATCGATCTGACTACTGCCCTGGCCCCTGAGCCCAGGTCCCACTGGAGGCAGAGGGAGGCAGAGGGAGGTAGAGGAGGCTGGAGAAGGGGCACCCAGAGCTCCTCCAGAGAAGGGAGGAGGCGGTAGCAAGTGGGACCACATGTAAGCCAAGGCTCCAGGCCCCCAGTGCGTGCCTCACTGCCTCATCTGATTTCAGTATGTAAATCTGTTAAAAATGTCAAGATGATGACCTCAGAGCATCAAACACCAAGCACAGGGCCACAGTCTGAGTGCCAGAGCACCTGCCATGTCACGGGTTGCAGGCCCATGAAGCTGCCCCAACCCAAAAAAGAAACACTATTATTATCTCCATTTTACCGATGAGGAAACTGAAGCACACAGAAGATAATTAAATTCCCCCAAAGCCATCCAACATATAAATGCAGAGTCAGGATTCAAACTTAGACAGAATTCAAATGAAATCCTGACTCTAGGATCTCCACTGTTTACACTACGATAAAAGAAAATTTAAAGAAATACACTTCTAATCTCTATAATCTAGTAGTCTATTATTTCAGAACAACTATTATTTGTCTAGCCATATCTAGAAGGCACATCTACAACTTTTAGTTATAAAATCAATTACAAAAATACCAGGAAAAAATTCTAAACCTTACTCATTTATGTAAATAGGATCCAGGTATAGAAAGCTGACTATTTGTTGATTTTCATTTCCAGAAAAGAAGGGGGCACCATATTATATATATTAGCAGTAATACATGTCTTATATATTGATACCTCCATTTCAAAGATCTGAAAAGTCATTAATATCATACTTACATGAATACATGGATCCCAAAACAGTCTTCTAAGTGTGACTCAAAGATTTTCAGAAACATTAGAATATCTGTCAGTACTTGAAAACCAGGCAATCATATGGCATCTCTCTGCCACTTCCACATCTCTTTACTGGACACCATTCCTCCTTTCCTTCCTGGTCATTATCTCCTATGACCCTGAACACCTAGTATCATCACCTATTATAACAAGTTTTCTCTTAAAATTTCCCATCATTTATACCAATAAAAAATGCTAACATTCCAATCTGCTCACTGATTTTGTTCAATGAATATTTACTGAACAATCTGATTTGCTCTGTAGACTTTAAACTGCATGTTTGCAAGTTATCAGATTAAGTTAACATATTAAGTGGACAGATTATGATAATGTTATGATTTAAATAAGAGCTCCAGCATTTACTCAGCCTCGTACCCCCAACACACACTACTCTGGGTTTTCCAATGAATATAATCAGTCTTGTATCATATCAGCATGTACATATGAAAGGAAGAGGGGAAAATAGAACACCTCTCTCTTAAGATCCATCTTAGAAAAAGAGAATCAATTCCAGTCTTCTTGGTGGGAATATGGCTAAGAAAGCACCCTAGAAAATTATGGCAGTCACTTTATTTCTGTTGTCACCCTTTGCCTCACCCACCTCAGTTAGTAACCATTCAACTTAATTGCTGTAGTAACACCTTGCTTTAGAGTTGTATCATCTCCATGTCAGGCAAGATCATCATTCAATCTCTCAAGATATGTATCCAAAATGACCTGGTCAGTATGACTCAGTCTCCTCCAACTCCCAGTAGAGTTTGTGCTTCCAGTTACAACTTAGCAAACTGTTCTAGGTATTGGTTTACCTATCTGCCTGAGCACAAAAACTGTGAGGTCAAGAACTGGGTCTCCATTATCTCTACACCCATCAAGAGAATCTAGCACCTATTAAACACTTAATGAACAATGAAAGACATAATCATCAGATATAATTCAGTTTGTATACTGACCCAGCATACATACATAGTTGTGATCAGCAAATAAACTATAAACATTCTCTAACTGGGGAAAAAGTTTTATTTACACATAGTTTTTAAAACTGTTCTGCATCTTAAAATTTTTTAAAACAAAGAGTCACTGATTTAGTGATTGCTCTATAACATCCTTCAACTCCAAAATATTAATTATTATAATAGTTAATGCTGATAGTTCTTGACAATGTATCTACAAATAAAGATGGAATAATATAATTTGTATTTAAAAGGAAAAGTATGCCTTCATATCATCAGAAAACTGGAAGTGTTCACTGCCATCATTCATACAAAAAGAGTTAACATCGTCTAGATGGACGTTGAAGATCAACTTCACTTAGTAAATTTAATAAGATAAACCAGTAAGTATGAAATTTACTGTTCCCTCAATTAAAATGTTAAGTATTGCGTCTTACCCTTTGCAAGTTTTGCTTGTATAGCCACTATAATTACATATTAATTTTTTCATTCAGTCACTCAATCAACATTTAATTATCTTAGCTTGTTTCTCTCTCTGAACTATACCATTCTTGAGGACAAATCCTGGGTCCACTTAATCTTTATTTTCCATCATGCAAAATGCAGAGCCTTAAAAATAACAGAAATTGAGTAGTATGGGAATGAACAAATCCTTCCACCCTACAATACCATAAACATACAAAGCATTAAAAAAAAGTAAGAAAGCTTAAGTCCCAGCATTAAGATGTAAAATTGTACAGGAAGACATTTCTTTCATTTTCTTTTTATTTGAGGAGCCAGAAACCTTCAAATTTCACAAATTTGAAATCAATGAAATGTAAACGCCTTCCCCTTGGGACTTCCAATTTTGTTCCTCCCCGTCCCCCAGGTACCCTGTCCTACCCCACTGCAAACCCATGCAAAGCCCTAGCCTCTGAGATACCACTTACACAAACCTCCTAAGACCTTTCCCTCCTATCTCTGATCAAAACATGCATTTCCTCAATGTCATCTGTGTCACTTCTGAAGAAGTAAGAACTCATATCGCACTGCAATGTTTAATAACCAATAACCCTGAGTAAGGTATTTGTGTTTAACAACTCCTGTAAATTGTTGAAGAAGAATTATCTTGCTCTGTAAGAAAAAAAAAAAAGATGGGGCAGAGAGGCTGTCAACAATTTAAAGAGATGGCACTCTGGGGACAGAAAAGCAGCATTTACATCTAATTTCCAACTTGACACCTCTGTTCTCCCACCCTTCTCTCTTCCCCATCTCAGTAGTTTTGATTCCTAGTTCACCAAAAGCAGAAAGGTAAATAAGAAAGTAGATTTGAAGATTTTTAAAATGATTTTCTTATGAAAAAATAACAACACACAGCACCTATCATCGTTATTTTTAAAAAGGCAAAAATATGTCTCCATGTTCACTGACTGCTTTTAAGTGAAAATTATATTTTTCAGTTATTATATTTTTAGTGTAATGTAAAGCTCACCTCACACAAAATACAAAACCTGCACTAAAGGCAACAATGGGGATAGAACACAAATTAAGATGCACTTCTCCAATATTTTATCAGTTATATTTATAAATGTATCAACTTTATTTTTAAATTAATAAAAAGAATTCACACATCTTACTATCAACTAAATGTGACTGAATTCTGCAAATATAAATGCAGTCTATTATTTAAATGTTAATCCTCTGCCAGAAAAAGAAACTTTAAAAAAATTAAATCGAAGATTTATTACCTCTCTTCTTCCATCTCATACTTCTGCATGGTGCCTCATGGATTTAAATACTTTGTTCAAAAGTGTACTGATACATTTGAGGTATGTGTACTTTGCTCTTTTGTTACTGTAATCACTAATGGTGCTGTGCTTTGTTATTTTTTCATAAGAAAATCATTTAAAACATTTTCAAATCTACTTTCTTGTTTACCTTTCTCTTTCCCTTCCCTTTTTAAAAGTAGCATAATGACTCCCTTTAGGTCATTTTCCTCTCTTGAGTCTACACTATAGGTCACTGAATGGTGAAAATAATTGGTGAATTACCAATATGTCTAACATTTTATATTCTTTTCTGCCTTGGACCTGGTACTGATCTTCTATTCACCACTTCTGCTATATCAGGATTTTTACTGAAAACATGTATCACCAATTGAATCAAAGGTTCACGTATGGATTCTTAATAGAGATTTTCTATTAGTCAAATACAGATACTATGTTATTTTGTTATCAAACCAGAGCAGGATCAATAGAGTTAACTTTTGTAAATCATTCAATGTCAGTAGAGTTTCATACTAACCAGGAAAAAGGATGTTATCTCTCAGGGTGCAATATTAAAGTCAGCAGTGCACAATCTCAGCTATTGTTCATTCTGACAAATCACTACTGGCTGTGTGATTTACAACAGGTTGCTAATTATATGATAGCACATACACACTACTAGCAATTTCACATGTCTACCTGCTAAAAGTGTAACTACATATGCTGTAAATGTAGAGCAATCATGATCATTGGCCAACTACAAAGCAAATATTTGGATAGCAAGGCTGCCTGTTCACTCGCGTTAGTATTCACTGATACCAAATAATCCATACCCACAACAGAAATTTCCATTTAAATGACTGTTAAGAAGTCTGATGTAGTTAAACTGAGATATGATGACTGCAGAATGTTAATGATGGAAGGAGTCAACAGACCTGCCATAAAACAGCTGTGTGTGCTGGAAATGGTTGCCAGTGGGACTGCCTGGTTCTGTGAGGAGCATGGCAAGCTTAGGGATCTGTTCTAGGGTATCGGATTAAGTTGTGGGAAGTAAGAGAGACAATGAAGATAAAGGACAACTAGCATTTATTGTGTTCCTACTATGAAATAAAGCACCAAACTAGATACTTTGAAGTACTGCTTAGAACTTACTAATGCTAGAAACTAAATTTTATCTTTGATATGTTTTTCACACATGAAAAACCAGAAGCTGTGAAAGATTAATTTTGCCAAATGTGAAAGGGGTGAGATTTGAATCTAAATACTTCTGATTACCTATCTGGACCCTGCTGTGTGTCCTTCCACAGGTCTCTTAACCTTTCTGGGACTCAGTTTTCACAACTTTACAGTGATCTCTAAAGATACTTCCATGTTTTATCTACTCCATATTCTTTTATCAATGCATACTGGAGGGGTGCTTAATGGAGATAAGGTGTATTGATGTTCCAAAGGGAAAATCATTCAGAAAACGGGTTGGTTAAATACCTTCACTGCAAGTTAGAGAGTTAGAGGTCTCCATCAGCATATGGAAGACATTTTGTCATTGCTTCAGGTTCAGTGACTGAATCCAGTGATATCAACAGCTCTTTTATTTGACATTTAGAATCTGTTATCCACTTGTTGTGAAGCCCACAAATATTTATTGTCCGTGGGCCGTGATTACTTCACCTTCAGTGTTTAAATCAGGGACTACTGATTAGTACATAAACAATATTTATCACATAGGGTTGTTCTAATAACAAAATAAATCGTATATGTAAAATACTTAGAACAGTCTGGAATGCAGCATGCTCTACAAAGTACTACTTGTTTTTATTCTGTTGGATAATGTACCCCTTCATCCAGGAAACATACATAACATGTAATTCCTGACAAACAATATTAATGGCTGTATAAAAGGATTCATGCTTTACCGTAAACATACCTTTTATTTATTTGTTTATTTTTGGTCTAAGAACATTAATTACTGATCATGCATTATTTTGTATTTAGAAAATATCCAGGAACACTTTCAACTTTTCTTCTCTATCTTCTAGCTAGACAATTCAGAATGTGTTATCATTGTTTCCCAAAAGTGAGCAGAAATAATTTCTCTTGAAACTATACAAAAATATGAAACAGCATTCAAAACAAATTTATTAATATCATGGCCTACTAGTCCAGAGGCAGGAAACTATACAAAATTGCCTGTAGACATATTCAATAAATAGTTACTGTAAGAACAAATGAATATATAAATGAAAAAATAATTCTTTAAAAAGGAGGCATGATCACGCATCTCAACAAACATAAAGTAAATAATCCAATTTCTTAATGGGTAGAGGACATGAATAGACACTTCTCCAAAGAAGAAACTCAGATGGCCAACAGGCACATGAAAAGATGCTCCACATTGCTAATCATCAGAGAAATGCAGATTAAAACCACAATGAGATAGCACCTCACACCAGTGAGGATGGCCAACATCCAAAACACAAACAACAACATATGTTGGCAAGGATGTGGAGAAAAGGGAACCCTCCTACACTGCTGGTGGGAATGCAAATTAGTTCAACCATTGTGGAAAGCAGTATGGAGGTTCCTCAAAAAACTCAAAATAGAAATACCATTTGACCCAGGAATTCCACTCCTAGGAATTTACCCTAAGGATGCAGCAGCGCAGTTTGAAAAAGACAGATGCACCCCTATGTTTATCTCAGCGCTATTTACAATAGCCAAGAAATGGAAGCAACCTAGTGTCCATCAGTAGATGAATGGATAAAGAAGATATGGTACATATACACAATGCAATATTATTCAGCCATAAGAAGAAAACAAATCCTACCATTTGCAACAACATGGATGGAGCTAGAGAGTATTATGCTCAGTGAAATAAGCCAAGCCGAAAAAGACAAGTATCAAATGATTTCACTCATATGTGCAATATAAGAACAAAGAAAAAATACTGAAGGAACAAAACAGCAGCAGACTCACAGAACCCAAGAACAGACTAATAGTTACCAAAGAGAAAGGGATGGGGGAGGATGGGTGGGAAGGGAGGGTTAAGAGGGAAAAAGGGGCATTATGATTAGCAGATGTAATGTTGGGGGGGCACGGGGAGGGCTATACAACTCAGAGAAGACAAGTAGTGACTCTATAGCATCTCACTATGCTGAAGGACAGTGACTGTAATGGGGTTGGTTGGGGGCACCTGATGAAGGGGGTAGTTTAATCACCATAATATTGCACATGTAATTGTAGATTAATGATACTAAAATAAATTATAAAAAAAAAAATCATGAGAGTGGAGCATGAAAGAGGAGAGTTTGAACACACAGATTTGTTTAAGAAGGCACGTTCTGGAGCCAGACTGCCCACGTTCAAATCTCAACTTGCCATGTGACCTTGGCAAGTCACTTTCCCTCTCTGAGCCTCCATTTCCTCCCTCTGTCAAATGGGAATAACTATAATACCAGCCTCCTAGAGTAGCCCAAAAGATATGTTAAATAAATATGTGTGAAGAACTTAAAAAAAATTGATTACTGTTTCTGCTTATTTTACTGAAAATAAAGGAATAAGGAACCCTAAAAAAAAAAAGGAGGCATGATCCCAGAAGTAAGCATTCAAAACAATTCAAAAAACAACCAGAAAACCAAATTCCAACTTGAACCAAGAACACTAAATCTGAAGAACAATACTAATTTCCCATAATTTTATTAAACACTGTAGAATATAATAACTAAGGAAAACTTCACAGAACTTGCTAACAAAAAGTGAACACTGTAGTAGATACTTAAGGAACTATCCAAACGGATTGTCAGTAAAGTAAAGGAACTATGAACTATCTTTCCACAATCTGCCCAAATTTTCTTATGAGCCCAAGAACACTAGCAAACAAAAGAAAGGAAATAGTGTTGAAGAAGAGGGCTGCTGCATCGCACACATGTCTTCCTCTTGGACAAGAAGGAAATCTGTATGTTCCCTCAAGTCTGTCAATGTTTCAGACACTAATTTCCTAAGTGGAAACAGCAAGTACTATCTAAAGTCCTGTGCTTTGATTGGAAAGTGTGATTTTGACACAAAAACTGTAAATACCTCCCTCCCTGGGGAATTGGCTCATACCTTTAAACTTTTTCTTGTTCACCTAGTGTTGAGCTAAACCATTTCTCTGTCACTCTTCATGTGCAGGTCTCCTCCTCGTCCCTCTCCCCAGTGTCACAGCGAGCTTTCCCTTGATAAAACTCAAAAAGAAGAAAGCTTGACTCTTCCTTCGAGCTTGGCAATAAAGTCTCCAGTTGCCTTTTTCAAAAGAAATTAAATCTCTAGGAAATTCAGTCTCTTTGAGAAGAAACTAGATAAACATATCTTGATTCTAGAAACCCAACAAACCACTCCAAATTAGGAGTTTTTTTCACCCAAGTCTTCACAAGGCTTAAGGGAGCAACCAGCATATGCCCAGAGTCAGAAGACCTGGTTTCCATTTTTGAGTCCTCAGCTGACCCCATCTAAAGAGTAGATTACACCTCTTTATCTCTGCTCTGGGCTTCCCCATCCACCAAAAACGGGAACCAGAGGTTTTCTTCAGTTTATATTTAAATACTTTTATTACTCTGAACACTTCCTTCTCTTCACTCTGAGGAAAACAACACAAGTACTTTCTTCCTATCACCCCTCTCTACCACCTCACATGCCAACTCTTTCCCCTCATATGTCCTTTAGATGAATTTGACCTGGGAAACTAATCAGAACATGGGTCATGAACCCAGCTGTTACAAATCTTACTGTTGAGCATTTCTTTCCCATTCTATGTGCTCCTTTTTCCTCTCCCAGTTGACAGGTAGGCAATCAATCATTCATTCAACAAATACCCACAATGAGCCTGGACAGTCTCCTGACCAGGATCACCAGGGAGATCGCTAAATCCCAGCCACTTCAATTCCTCACCCATTCCAAAGACCGGTTCGCACAGTGTGGACGATGTCCTGGTAGCTACAGGCTTTGTTATACCAGGTAAGAATGTTTTTTCATGAGAGCTAAAAATGAAGTATCTCAGCACTTGCTTAACAAATGTACTCCTCTGAGTGTATCTGAGATGATGTAAAAGTAACCAAGTTAGGGTTGCTTATAAAGTACATCATTATAATGCCATATTTATTCAGTGCTACATTGAAATCATTATGTTCATAGAAACTTGTAAATTCTGAAAGATGCTTTAGATTCCTTGGATAAAAAAACAAGCACACTGTCCTAAAAGATGCTGACTGGTTATCAGGGCCGTAGATCTAGCATGGCAAATTGAAGTAAGTATGTGGAGGTAGCGTCTGAGACCGGTGCATTCTGCATAGGCTGCGGCTCGACTGGCTTTATGCTCCATGAGCTTCTATGTGACCCACACAGCCTGCTTCCAAAGGATATGCTAATAAACTGCTAAGAGCTGTCAAGGCACAGAACCTAAGAAACTTCCTGACCAATTTTAATACTAATTACTCTTTCCTTTCAAGGCAGAAACTGCTGTTTTCAGCCTCAGCCAGTTTTAGCTAGATGACCAGTTTAGAAAGTATTATTGTAAAAATTCAGTTCTACTGATGCCAGTTTCTCTCAATGACTCATCTTCAGCTGCACAGGCTCCTGAGGACAGGGCGAATCACACCAACAAGAAAGGTGCAAAACTGCTCTTCTGAGAAAGATCTCAGCATTATGGGATTTCATACTGTCTTGAATTTAAATTTTTCCTTCGATAATTCTGAGATGACAAAGAAATTGTGGTGTGTCTCTGTGTGTGAGGGAGTCTGTGTGTGTAGTATTAGAAATATAATAACTTAAAACTTTCTTAAAATGCTGGCTTCCTTTCCGATCTTAAAGAGCACTTCAGAATCTCATAACAATAAATTCAAAATCTAATACAAAGTTTGAATGAACTAATTCATGCCTCAAAGCAGTATATGTGGCTTCCTGGGAAATCTTTTACTTCCCTAGGATTATTGTGGTCCATATAAGACTACCTGAGATCTTTCTAAAATGATAGGTATGTCATCTAAGTAAACTTTTATATCAGAACTTTCAAGTGGTCTTTCAACAATAAGGCAAGTTCTGTTTCAAACATCAGGTATGACCTCAATGAGCCAAATTATTAACTCAAAGATGAATGCCAGCAACATACTGTAGCTCTCCATCTCTCTCCAAACTGTCTACTCTTCCTCTGAAACAGCCCCCTCTGTGCACTTAAAGTAATTCATTCTATACCTGCCTTCAGACAACCTTACAATCACTCTTCAGTTATTATCATCAGGTAAATTACTCCCATAAAAGATGTTAATTTCTGTATCTAATTAACATTGTCAACTACTTTCTGATTATTCCTGTCTAGAATAATCTAGAAGGGAACAGCCACTAAAGCAAACCACATAATTACTTTCACTGTCCCTGGAACATATGAGATATTAAAAAAAGTAAAAAGAGAAGAGGTTAGAGGCATCACTTGGACAGAGAAAGGAACAAATTATTTTTTGCCCACAGGCAAGAAAACAACATCATCACTGTTTAGTCCAAAGCAGTCTCTCGCTAAACACTTTATATGTACTGTTTTACATTATTTTCATGAAACTATATGACATAGGTACCATTACATCTCCAGTTTAGAGATAAGGAAGCTGAGGCCTGTTAAACTAAGTTACCTAACCAAGATCAAATGGGTGAAAGTATCAGTCAAGGCTCTCTTACCAACTACAGAAAATAGGTCACTCCTTCAAGAAAAGGAAAGTTTTAACAGTTCCCAGTGATAATGAAAGGGTATTAGGGGAAAATTCGGTTAAAGGAGAAAACAATGTACATACCTAATCTTGACCACTCCAGAACCAAATCCTTAAATATGAAACCACAGTATGACTTACTTCACTCTTTAGTATTTATAATAAGATAGTCTGTCTATTGAATGTAACATTATGACTCCACAACTTTGTAAACTCCTCCAGGCTTTTAAAAGTCAAGTCTCGAACCATTGTGTTTCTTCCAAAGCATTTGCAAACACCACACTGTAACTGCTGGAGTACATGGCTGAGAAGAGCACGCACTATCCTTTATAAATTACTGATGTAGTGCAATCCTTTTTCATTTAAAAAGGTGAGAATAGTATTTCCTGCAAAGATATCAGTGATCCCATTGCAAAGCACTGGCCAGTCATTCACATATTAGTTTAGAAACACCTAATTAACTATGGGCTTTGCATATTCCCAAATTAATTATAGAATCACCATGAATTTTCTCACACATTCTTCTAAAGATCTCATTTATAAAATGCTTAAACTATATGTGTGTTGTTATCCCCTCAGAAAAAACTATTAAAAGAATCAAGAATTAATGCTTTTTCTCTGCAGAATTATTTAAACTAATCTACTCTACCTACTTCTATCTTTTTATAGGATTACAGTATGAAATCAGGGAGGTTATTAACCTTGCTATAACAAAAAAACGGTTTTCAAAGATTTTTCCAAGATTATTCCGTGAATTAAATAATGGTCATGAACTAAGATAGAATACAAAGATTGATTTTTAACATAATAGTTTTTATATTAATTTTCTTCTTTCTTTAATAAAAAAAGGAGGAATCCACCAATCCTCTTCCCATTTTACAATTAATCATTCTGCAAAGGTAATCAAAGGTAGTGTTACCTCTATTTTATAGAAGCCCTTTAAGTGAAATCAGTAATAAAGTACACACATCCACCTACAGCCATCACCCTCATCTAGGTTATAAAAATATTTCTAGACTGGTGTAGTCTTTCTAGACTAAGACACATTCTAATTAATATACCTCATAATCAGGGTCTAGATGGAATTATGTAAATTGTCTTAAGTCATTAATTCTTATTTCATTCTTGCTTGAGTTTTTTTAAGATTTCGTTTTTTAGAGCAGTTCTAAGTTCACAGCAAAACTGAGAACGTGCAGAGGTTTCCCAACTGCTCCCTGTCCCCACACAAGCACAGCCATCCTCACCGCCAACAACACTCTCCATAGTCATAGATTTGGCTGGATTTTCTTTTTTAAGTTGGGAAAATAGTATTTAGCTACAAGTGGAGGCTTATGTTTTCTTAAACTAATCATAAAAGTAGCATTTTATATTTTAAGGGCTAGAAGGAACATTAGTGATTGTCTAATTCCAGCTTCTCATTTTACAGAAAGGAAACTGAGACAAAGGCAGGTAAATAAGTTGCTAAGAAGTCACAAAGTTAGGTGGCCCCTAAACATCTGAGGCTATGACGTAGGTCTCCTGACTCTCACGGTCTTAATTTCCTGGACTACAGCATGCTCCATAACTTTCACTATACATAATGCCTCCTAAGAATAATTAGAAAAGTGCAAATCAGGCTGGTATTAGCTACACCTATCCATGTGACCAACTTAACCCCTGGTTAGTGGGCCAGTTACTTTGCCGAGAAGGAAATTTGCATGAAGCTCGGCCCATGGTTGACCCAGTGGCCCTGGTATGCTGTCTCAGGCAGTGGGGACTCAGAGGAGCCTGAAGGAAGGAGGGAGTGCTGGGAGCATGGCTGGGAACACACCACCATGATCCACAGCACACAGGAAGTTACCGTACTTAGGATGCACGACACGTGCATCCCCAGTGTGCACGTAATGAGACAATACATTTAAGCTAGACATTTATATCACATATTCTTATGGGTATTTTCATTTTCATCAACTATTGATCTTACCAAGCAAAATCTTGTGATAAATATATATCACTAAGTAATAGCTATTGCACATAGTGGGAATATGCCATCTTCTGTCCATCTCAGAAAATTTTAGGCTTGTAAAAGACTTAACTAGTAGCCTTAACCCTGGTTGAATATTCAGATTATCTAAAGAATTTATACAATACACTAATGCCTGGACCCCATCCCCAGTCAATTACATCAGAATTTCTAAGAGAGGGGCCTAGGCAACCAGTGCCATTCTTATCCCTATGACTTCAGAATACATGTTACATCTCATTCGGTAATTCACTCAACAAACGTTTTTGAATACCTACTTCATAGAGCCAATATGATAGCCTTTAAGAATACAAAAAATAAATAAAACAGATAAGGTATATTTCTCACTTTCAAGAAGAGGAGCTTTTTAAAATTCTGGGTTCTTACTTTCCACTGTCAACTTTAGATTTCTACTTTGATGTCATCCTGGGTTTTGATTTTTGTTTTTAACCACAATTAATGGCAAAATGCCAAGTGCCCCCTACACATACATAAAGGTTAGAGCACCTCTCCAGACTGATAGTGATCCATCAATTAAATTGTCAGTTCCTTTGTGCAAACAAGGAGAAATCCATCTAAACACATTGTCATCTAACCCACATTAGCTTTCTTGTATATTGTGTCCATTAAGGTACCATTCAAGGGTTTTACAAAAGTGGAACAGAAATCTAGTTATACTTTCAAACTACCTTCTTCTGATCACTGTTTTCATTCTACCAAATTATTAAGTGAGGTCAGCTGGGTTGACACAGAAGCTACTGAAGAGAGTGTTTTAATAGGTATGACACAATTACTGGGAAATCTCCATGCCAAGCTCTTTCCACATTATCTTAGTGTACCGATTCTCATACTAATTAGCAATTTTGCCTTTAAACACAGACTTTGAAACAGGCAAAAAAATGTAATAAACCTTCACATAAAGTATTTCATTTACATTAAATGAATCAAAGTGTAAGTCTCTTTCCATAGTTTGTCATGTACTAAACTCCTGCAAGGGAGGTACTGTTTATCTTTATCTCTCTTTTTAAATGACCCAGCACTGGATTAGTCAATGAAAAGTTACCGTAGTTCACAACTATTTGAATCACTGGAGTTTTTAACTTCAACAGGAATTGGGGTTTTTAATCTTTAAAACAAAAACTGAAATGACTTTTGAGGGCTATGAAAGAAAGAAAAGACTTTCGTCTTGCACTTCCTTGAACTACTTTTTGGAAACCAGCAAGAAATCACTATTTAACATATAGAAAAATGCACATAAAATTCAGTTTTCTCTGCTAACCATTTCCCACAGTCTTAGAGGTGATCCAGATTCTAAATGTCCAGTTGCACAGGCCAGCAGGCCAATGACACTTAACTTCTCATAATGGCTTGTCAAATTCAAACAATCATTAAACAAGTATTTCATGTAATACCAAAAAAAAAAAGGGTAGCAAAGCCAGAGACCTATAGGAGCCTGGGGGACAAAGTAAGTGAACACATACATGGAGGGAAGAGGAGGTGCAGAATGTGAGGTGAGGTTCTGGCAGTACCTGCTTTTATGGACAGAGGCAGCTATGACAAGTCAGACTTTATGTGAAAACTTCTAAACCCTGCCTGTTGGAAACTAATGCAAACTATATAAATCTCTTTGCAGGCCAAATAATTCCTTCTGAACTGAGAGGCAGCCTTCACTTCTGATCCAGATGATAAAAAGACAATTCCAGAAAGAAACAAAAGTTTTTACTACTGTTACCACAAGCATTCTGCTGAACTTTGTTTTCCTGTGCTCTGCAATTTGTCAGCCCACATGGCCATACGCATTACAGCCTGCTTTCTTCAAGATACTCAAGTTATTTCACCATGAGTTTTTCTACTTTGGTCTGAACCCCTGTGAATGTTCTTACAAATACAGAACATGGACAGAAAGAAGACTGAACCCTTATTTTTTTGGATCAAGGGTGATTTAGGGATGGATAACTGAACATGAATCACTTGGAAATCATGAATAAATACGGACGGAGTTTCTGTTCACTCACGCCCTCGCTCTATTTTTGCCAACATTTCAGGGGAGAAGCTGAGTGAAAGGGAAGGAATGGCTGAATTCCAATGTAGACTGCTAAACCAAATAAAAAATCACACAAGAGTAACAACAGACACTCAACCCTACCTTGAACCAAACATACCATTAAGAATAAAACTGAACTATGTGACAAAATTCAGTGGTCATTTGCTCATGAGATAGGGAAGGACTTAGTTATGTAATAGAGGTGAATAAATCAAGGAAAGTGAAGTCTCTACATCGATGTAGTTACATGTTCTACCTGAAAGAAAAAAAAATTATTTTTATTAATGTATTTGTGACAGCATATTAGAGGGAATGTGGGATTTATTTACATGTACCTCTGCCTGCAAGTGAATGACCTTAATATATATGAAGTGAAAATAGAATAATTTTTAGTTTAACGAATCTTTTTTACCAAATCCCTTAGAATAACAATTGATAATTGCTCAGTTTTTAAAGCTTCTTATCTCCACCCATTTACCCTACTTTTCACCAAAACTCTGTATTTCTTTCATCAGTCCCCATACTCTTATTCCTTCTCTTCAACTCTGTCAAAATATGTAAAGCCACTAATAACGAAAAGAAAGAAAATAAAAATAATAATTATACCACTATACTTCTGTGATTTATATACAGCATCAAGAGCGTACAAAAGTAAATAGAATTATAAAATGAACACGCTTTTTCAATGAAGTTATTAAATTCAGATATAGCTCTGGCTATGTGATGGTTATCAATTATAAAAATTAATTTTACTATTACATATTATAATTCAGTGACTGTCCAATGTCTCTCATTTATTACCATGGTGTTATTAACTCTGTATGCACCAACCACAGATTAAAGACAAAATAAAAGACCTCTAACTAAGAATTATCTAGTAAATTCTCAAAGAGAAATCAAGGTTGGACTAACATGAAGACAGTAGTTTAACACTGATAGACTTAGAGACACTATGATGAGAAATAAAAGCAGTCTACTCTGAAGTCTCCCGATTGAACCTGAGTTGAACCAAAGGATTTTAAAGTAGGAGTTGTCCGCAACAAACATAAACATTCACAGAAGCAAGGTAAGAGAACAGATGTTCAGAAAGGAAAGAACAGATAGTAAATGCTCAGTAATTGTTGACTTCTGATGCTCTTTCTTTCCCCACCTGTAGAATCCGACCAACAAACTCTTGCCTTCAAATAAGCCAAATGATGAAAGAGCATGAGACATTCATGCACCGGATTACCCCGATACCCTTTTCAGACTACTGAGAGGGCTGTGGTGTGAAGTAGATCAGCCTCCACCCTGGGGCTTCACTGGTTACCAAGGAATGAAATAATACGCATGTGTAGACTTCCACACCCTTGTTCTGCATGGGAGGACTCTATAAAGTGGAACTCTGCTGCCTGATTGTGAGGAAAAGAAATATTCGTAGATAATTCATGTACTGGACAGAATATACATTATATAT
Source organism: Smutsia gigantea (assembly GCA_032199065.1). Lineage (NCBI taxonomy): Eukaryota > Metazoa > Chordata > Mammalia > Pholidota > Manidae > Smutsia > Smutsia gigantea. Next base: position 223,656 of record JAVSCE010006751.1, read on the forward strand.
AGGATATTTTAGAATAAAATTCAACTTCCATTAAATCAAGAGGTTTCCAGAAGTCAGTGTAATAAATAAGTTATATGAATTATCCATTATCCATAAATGTGAATTAAGATTTTTTTCTTTCAGCCAATATTTATTCAAGGCCTCGGAATTGTGTTACATACTTGGGATTACAATGCCCCCGCACTCCACACGCTTATAATCTAGTGGGAGAGACAATTAAGCAATCAAATCATTACAGTGCAGAAACTGTGCTATGATATCTGCTTTGAAGGCCATAAGAATAAGGTTTAATAACGGAAGTACTTGAAATCCACAGTATACTGAGACTGGAAGAGGAAGGCGTAGGAGGAATGGTTTCTAAAGGAGGTGACACCTAGCCTGGAAAAGAGAAGGAGGGAAATGTGTCCCAGGCAGGTGAAGGACCACACGCCAGGACTGAAGCAGCAGTGGGCCTGGCCTCACGGAGAAGCAGAAGGATGCAGTATAATCAGGGGAGCCTGGACTTTGCCTTCTAAGGACAGGGAAACCACCCAGAGATCTTCAGCAAAGGAATGCTATGCAAGGCTACTTGCAGATGGCACAGGCCAGCTACTGAACGGCCTCAAAATTGCCTTTACATAAACACTGGCTTAACAGTTAAATTCATTTAACATGTAAAGGCAGGCTCCAATTAGTCTTTTAAAATCTTAGCCTCCACTCTTGTTAAGTAATTAATTGACTCGATAAATATTTTCTGAAGGTGGACGTGTGTTTTGAAGAAAAAAAGAAAAAACTTTTGAGAATTGGGGTGGGCAGGAATGGCCAAGAGGAGCCAAGGCCCAGACGCAGGAGATGGGAAAGGACATGGCATGTTCTGGGGAAGCAAGTAAGTGAGGCTCCTTTTCAGTGTAGTAGGATTTCAGTGTCAAACAAAACACAAAGGTAGAAAGGGAGATTAAAGGCCTCTAATTTAATTTAGAGGTGAATGGAGAACAACTAAAGCGTTGTAACCTGGGAGTGACAAGTTGAACGATAAAACTCACCCTGTTCATATGCGGCGTGAAGGGGAAAGTAGAATTGTGTAAGAAAATGTTTAAGATTTTTTAGCTTTTCCACTTTTTTTCATGGACACCATAAATGGCCTGGATTAAAATCAATATGCAGAAGAAAAAATAATCTGTAAATCCTCACTGGTTGGTCTGTTTTCAAATAAAGCAAATGGGAGACATCACTCTTTTTCTGCAAAAGTCTCTGTACACAGTTAATCATCAGTGGAAGAAATCGGAAAAAAAGAGGCTACCCTCTGTCCCATTCTAGAGATTACATTCTTCAGGTGGTGTGTCCTGGTTAGCGGGCCTCTCGGTTCTCACTCTGACCCATAGCGCTATGGGACCACATGCTGGAATCAACTGGAGCACAAAACCACCCTCATGTAGAAGAGTGCCCTAGATATGTCAGTATCGTTATAAAGAACTGGAAGTCAGAGAGCCGACAACACAGAATAACACTGCCATCATTTAACTACTCATAAGCTAAAGATAATAAAATGTCCACTTTATCTCACCTCCATACCTAGACAAACCTAAGAAAGATCAGATCCCATAATATCCTAATAGCATATCGTTTACTGTGCTGAGTATTAATTATATATATTTTATATGTATATATACATACACTTAATGGGCTGAGCCGCATTAGGCCTAACACATTAGTCACACATGTCACATACCTATAAACCAAATGCCTAAGACTTGTACATAATTCAAGGTATCTTCCTTAAGCAGCTACAGGAAAAAAGCCAAGGACATTGTCATGATTTAATTTCTGTCATATTCACGAACGTGATCTTGGAATTTGATTCTTTTAGCTGAGTTGACTCATGAACTTCCTGCTAAATATTAGCTGCCCAAAGTTCACACACAGTATTCGTTCAGCCCAGGACAAAACTGCTATAAAAATTCTACAAGGGCAGTCACTAAATTCATTTATTATGTCTACTACTACCAAATTGGCATTTTTCATTTTTATTATTTTTAACGATGTATACAGCCTGCCTTTGGAAACTTTGCCAAGAAGACTGAGCCCCACTGCCATGAGATTCCACAGCTACTGTCCTCACCCCCTCAAAATTCTTGTTCTTCAATTCCCCTTCCTTTCATTCCTTTACCAGAGTTGCAGGTGTCCCTCCTCTTGTGCAAAGCCAGTCTTCTACCCATTTTCTTGAAAGTGCCTCTCTGCCACTCTAGTCCATTGTTTTATCAATTACACAGAAGTACATTTTCAGATTCTCCCTGTGGACTGGCTCTCTACTCTCTCTCTTTTACAAAGACTCTCAAGTCTCCTCTATGCTAGGAAAAGAAAAAGAAAAGCCTTTCCTCTGATCCTGTTCCCTCTCAACAGAAAACCTTTGATTGTGTCCCCTTCCTCTATGGATACCTTGAAAGTGAAGACCATTCCAGCCTGCTCTAACTCCTCACCTCACACCCACCACTTCAAACCCTGGTATGCCAGATAAGCCATCTCTACGTTGCTTAAGTTGTTTTCTCAACACCTCACATCCCCATTTTCCCACGTGCCCACCACTCTATCTGATGGCAAGTCAGAAATTTGGGGTCATCCGAGACACACTTGGTTCTGTCACTTCATATACTAAGGTCTCATATTTAGTTGGTATTTCTGCCATTAGTCTCAGATATGTCTCTCAGTGTCAGTATATTGCTTTGGGTATTTTTTACTTCCACCTAACATACAGATACCCTCCTAACTGGCCTATCCACCTTTATCAACCCATTGCCTGCAACAAGCTATCACAAATCTTTCCAAACATAAATCTGACAATTCCTTACTTACAATTTAGACCAGAGCTTACCCTAGACCCTGGAAGTAGAATAATCTCCAGTCATGCCACTTTCTTGCTCTAAATCTTCACTAGCTCCACATCCACAAGTGAAGGAATTAAGTGAAATCTTCTTAGTTTGTATTCAAGGCTGTGCACAGTATGGCCCCAAACTATCTTTTTATATCTACTTCTGTTTAACTGATTTCCTAGAATTCAAATAAACAGTATTTGCTGTTCCCATCCATGAAGGCAGGGATCAAACGTTACTCACTTTTGCCTGCTCCTATCATACACAAAAGTGTCCTTATGCAAACAAAAGTGTTCAATAATCATCATCCAATGGACCACCCATTGAGTTAATGACATAATCAAAAGAAAAAAAAAGGATATAAGTTCCACGCAACAGGGAAGTTTACATATTTATTACTTATTATATTTATTTATAATATTTTTTAACTGCTATATCCCCACAACCCATAAAACCTCACACTATTGACAGGCACTCAGTAAGTTGCACTGCTGGAAACACAGGCATGCTAAGGTGCTATCCACTTTGTTTTACAGCCATGAAACAGAAAGCGCACTGCTGTCATAATTAAGCACTTAACGGGAACATCATGAGGAAGATAACACACAAGTATTTGTAAGATAAGGTCCAAATATGGCAGTACTCCAGAAATGTATTACCAGTAGAAGGAAGGCCTTTATTTAGCCAGCCTCTGAAGCTGGCAGTTAAGTTTCTCCTGGAACATGTGAACGTCTCATAAAATTTTGCTTTTCCCAGGGTAATCCCTGTGCCATGGAGTCAGCTGCCACGGATTTGATTAAATGTTAGGAGGACTTCCTACAAATGGACTTAAAGGCACACAGCATGTGCGATGTTAATGCAAATACACTCCACGTGCTTCCGAGTGTGCTGTACTGCAATCAAGTTCTTTGAGGAATGTTGTGTAAAGACAGAAATTTCCAAGGGGCCAAAATATTTAAAAAGGTCCTTTTATCTAACACCTGTGACTTTTAAAGTGGCTATAGCTATTGCATAAAAAGAAGTATCAATGAGGACCGTGAAAAACACAGGCCATTCATACACATGCCTACGCACCTATACAACCAAAAACACATTTAGTAAAAACCTTGTTAGTTGTCGTAAATGTGTATCTCTACCACAAGGCATAGAGGAATGCCTAACATCGGATACTCGATGAGGATGTTCACACTAAGCTTCCTTCAAACTCTCAGATGCAAAAGAAAGGCTCACTGCATAATGCTGTATGTTTCTAAACATATATTCGGAGACATAAAATAACTGCTTACCAATTACTTGAGATGCACTATGCTACAAGAAACAAGGTACCAAAAGCTGTTTCTAAGTAGACTTTCTCGGTCTATTAAAAGGTTATATTAAGGTAAAGCTCCTAGATACCTACCACATCTGCTTACTGGCAAAAAGGACCTGTCCAGTGGTTTTTATACTCACTTTGTTTAACCTGAATAGGCTTTAGTTCTTAAATTTAAATTTGGCTGGTCCAGCCCCTGACTCCCTAGGTAAACTTTAACAATTGGATAAGATCCATTTTTCATCAGCAGTATCATTACCATTTGCAGGTCTTAAAGTCCTTTTGTAAATCCCTACTCCAAAGGAGATTAAATATAGTGTAATGCTATGAACTTTTGACAACAGCTCCATAAACTACATGTGAAAATCACTCTAATACTTTTTTGTTAGGCCCCTGCGTTACATGGAATGCCAATTTCCTAGCATCCGGAACAGGCAAGGCCTGTGATCCTACCAAAATTACCATAAAACTTAACTCATTTTATCGATATTGAATCATACTTCCCTCTAAAAGAAATTATACTGTGGCTAAATTTGTAAAATACAATCTGCATTATATTATAAAAACCAGACAAAGCATACAGAAGAAATTCTGTAGCTGAAAAGTATGCAGATAGGGGTGACTTTCAGGTTTAGGGACAGCGACTAGTTGTAGCCACTGGCAAATCTACCTGCCACTTCATAATGTTCCCCTCAAGGTCCCTCAGAGAACTAACATAACTCAGACACTATTTTACAAATATCAGTGCTCCACACCCATCTTTTCTAGGCCTCTGGATTTCTCCTTATAGGACTCCATATGTTTTCTAAACCTCCATAATAAAAAGAAGCATTCAGTCAGCAATAAATTCCTGACAAATACTAACAAGTCATGCATTTAGCTAGACAGTTATATTTGGAATAATAAAAATCCATTCAACAATTCTTTCAACCAGTAAGAACACACTAGTGTCAAGCACGATTGGTAACCGCTAGTTACCTACTTTCCCCCATCCATATCACCAATTAGAAGTGGAAGTTGACATTTAGTGCATAAATATGATATTCCCTTTTCACTTTTCAACTAGCAAAAGCAATCATAAATTTAAAAGGTAGTAAGCATTCGCAGTTGTTTTCTCATGGGTAAGCCAATGGAGCAAGAATGAAACACAAATAAAAATGCAGTAAGTAAGGACAAAAACTTCTGACCTATGGCTTATTTATCTATGCCATATGTTGCTTTGTAACTGTGGCTCCCTTTTGGGGGAAAGGGGACTTTACGTAGCCCCTCTGTCCCATCTTCAGACATCGTTTGTCTTCCTGCTGCTGTATGAGTCAGCACCCCTGGAAATGGACAGCTTCTTGCTGTTCATTTATTAAGAGGAAAAAGTCCGCTCCCCATGGCATGACACAAGGTAGTTAAATCACAAACAAGGCTGAAAGATGTGCCCAAAAATGTGATGGGAAAAATGAAACACACACACACAACACAAATAAGAAAAATGCTATTGCTAAAATGTTTATGTTGCTCATTGATACAATTTACCTTTTTAAAATGAAATTTAAAATATAGCATACTACTGTTATCTTAGTCATTACTACCGCTGATAATATAATGATGTAACAATTGTTAATTCACTTAACAAGTGGAAATAGTGTAATTTTCTTTATTCAGAGTTAGGCCTAATTTGCTGCAAAAAGACTTCCCTGACACCCCATCCCCACCCCTCAAGTTAGGTTGGGTATCTTCACACTTGCGGGTATATACCTCACTCACCACCCTTAGTCAATAACATGATAATGCTGAAACTCTCTTTTTAGATGTATCTCCTCTACCACATGGCTTCTAGCTCTATCATTCTAGTTATAGCACTTAATAATTCTACATACCATTTAGTGACTGTGTTCAATATATTTGGCCTGTTACAGTCATTATCTCATTTAATAGCACAACTACCTTACGGAACATTTAATTCCATTTTATATTTGAAGACATTTACCTAGAATTTTAAGTAATGGTAAGAATTATAAGTAAGTGGCAGGATATAAACCCAGTTCTGTTAAGCACCAAAGTCTGCGTACCTTCCCGAGACAGACTGCCTCAACCTACAATACACAAGTAGTATAGAATAATACACAGGATAATAAGGTAATCATACCAAGATTCATTTATTTATTCAATACAAGCTTAGCCAAGAAGAATGTTTTCAATCTTACAAGCCATTAGCATACTTCTCTTTAGTATCAATCCTTCGAGGCAACACAGTGCAAAGTTTTTATCATCCGATACCTTGGGTTCCCATTCCAGTTCCCCCACTGAGGCTCTGTGCTCCAGTTCCCTCACCTGTGCCATGTGGATAATAACCCCATCTACCTCGTAAGACTAAGTGAGTCAATGTTTGTAAGGTACTTGTACACAATAGTCCTTGGCAGAGTAAGGCCTAGGTGTTGGGTCAAACAAAAACACCCTCCATGGGTAGGCTGTATCAAATCTGCCTCCTGGCAAACCCTGTTGACAGCACATGTATTTTATTTATAGAGAAACACCTGGTAACCCAAACACTTTTAAACATTCTAATAGGGCATGGGAGCTGAAAGGGTAGACACTGAGCAAACTGTTCCAAGGTAGGAGTGAAGAGGTACCAGCTGGAAAGAGAAGAGAAACTAAACTGGCTTCAGACCATCTCCAGAGCAACATCTTCCAGGCTGATTTTAGATCATTCAAAGTAGCATCAGACCTTAAGATCATCGACCTAGTTCAAAGCAGGCAGATTCTGTACATTTTGTTTATGATCCTCCAATTGATGACTTCAAAGGTTTAGGCATGATATGTATTAATTGACATTTTGAAAATACAAACTGGTGTGTTATTTCCTAAATAAGATTATTTGTTGTAATGTCACAACAAATACATAAGGATTTCTATTACTATTAGTTTAAAGAATTAGTGAACACAATTTCTTCACTCTAAAATTCTATTTTTAATAGAGAACAATAATTAAAATTATTCACTTATTTTATTTAAAAAACTCACATGAAACTGAATCCCAAGTGTAAATAGTTTATTTATCCTCTTTTCAAAAAGAAGCTTCAATATATGTCAAACTTCTATGGTCCGAATGTATGAAATAATAAAATAGAAGAATTCTTTCAGAAAGAGGGCTCAGTGTGCTATCTGTATGGGACCGACAACACCTGTCAACACTGCAGGCTGAAGGAAAAAAGGAGATGAAATATGAAAACATCCTGGAGCAAAAAGCAACAGGAAGTTGACTATTATAGCTTAAATTTTAAAAAATAAATCTGAATAAATTAAAATCCTCTCTGTAAAAGCCTATATAGAAAGTTATACCTTCCCCTCATGTCAAATCCTGCAGAAGACATGGCTGGAAACATATTACAACCTTGCACCACCCACAGTCCTATAGATCACTGCAAAAAAAGACTTTATATAAAGAAACTGCAGAATAACTCTTTAAACAGCAAAGAGTAGATACAAAGAACATTATAGATGAGAAAATGTATTTAATTCAGTCTGTTTTGCAGTCTTTACTCAATTACTATTGAAGGACACCCAGCTATTATTTTGCTACAACTTCCAAAATCTTCAATTATTTTATTTCAACTAATTGGATTGAAAATCTGTTGAGTTGTTTAGCAATTTAGGACGTAATTTATTCTGATGAGTACTAACCCAACACTACTTTCTGTCTTTCCAATTTCTTCTTTAGAAATGAGATTCTTCCAGAGTTCACAAATATGTCCTTTCTCTCTTTAATTTTTCTTCTATCTGCTTTATTATGGCATGAAAGTTGTGGATTATATAAAAAGAATACTTGAAGCATTTCCCAGGTTAGTAAAATCTTTGGGAGTTTTTCTGCCTTCAAAGAAAGTCCTCCTTCCCCCAAATCGGGTCCATAAAGTTCATTTAATGTTCCACATCATAAAACACTTTAATCAAGCTAAACTGAAGTTTCACTTAAATCATTACAAATCTAACAGGTGATTTACTATATTCCAAGCCATTCTGAGCAATAAGACAATTTAAATCAGATAAGATGTGTAAACAATAATATCTAAAGCCATTAAAAATCAATCATTAATATCTAATTTTTATTTCTTTTTTTATTTCTTAATCACAAGCTATACAAAATTCAAAAATAAAACTGAATGGTTTTCCTTGATCGGGCTTCAAAGTTAATTACTTAACATGACTTGCAGGCTTTTCATCTGACCCTGTTTCCTCACCAGCCTCATTTCCTAACCTCTCACTTAGCAGCATATACTCCAGACACAAAGGACATCTTCCTGTGTTTCAAACTCTCCTCAGCTTTGACTCTACACTTCTGCACAGGCTATCATTTCCATGCATAAGCCCCCTCTCTCTGAGCACCTCCTCATTCAGCTAACTGCCACCTGTCACTCAGGCCCCATTCAGTTGTCACTGCTCCTAGGACCGCTTCCCTGACTACTCAGGGCTGCAGGTAGGCACCCTGCATCTGCTCCTAAAGTATCTTGTTCCTTTCTGTAAAAGCCTATAAAGAAAGTTATACCTTCCCCTCATGTCAAATCCTGCAGAAGACATGGTTGGAAACATATTACAACCTTGCACCACCCACATTCCTATAGACCCCTGCAAAAAAAAAAAAATACAAGGATGAGAAAAATATACTTCTACCAAAGAGAAATCACTAGAAAGATACTTCCACAATTATTTCCAAATACAACAAGAAGCTTCTTTGAGAAAAAACAGTAATACACCTTCAACATACTTGCACTTAATATTATTAAAGGAAAGCTAAAAAACTAAGGTCATTCCAAAATTTACTCAGAACTTAACAAAAAAAGTTACAAGTTTTCTTCAGACCAAAGACTCAAAGTTATAAATAGTATGCAAATGAAAGTCCACTATTCTATTTCTTTTAATTGCCTTTCAACCTTCTTTGCTGGACGCTCCTTCTGTAAAGAGGTCACATTTGTATCTAATCAAGGTTTTGTATCAAGGTTATAGAAACCTGACCACATTAAACAATGAAGGAAACAAAAAGTACCTCCAGAAAATGGCCTCCTCTGACTCCTGTAACCTGAAACCTCTAGAACAAAACCAAATACACAAGCAGTAATTTGATTCATAAGGGTGTCTCCAATTCACACAGTTCGGAAGTACAGGTGTCAACCTTTATTTAAAGGAAATTATGCTGATTATTTTTTCTGCAGACTAACATTTTTAAAATAGTCTCAGTCTCTGATTCAAATTTAAATCCCTCTTATGCCATCTCAATTTTTTCTCCAAATTTTTTCACAATTTCACTTTTTCATTTTTCTCTATTAGTTCTTTTCCTCCACACTTGAGAAGAAGTTTATTGTTTGCATGGTACTTTCATATATATTATCATCTGGTTCATTTCTTCTTTCATCCCATCTTGCATTCATGTACCACATATTAAATAGACATCCACTGTGGACTAGGGAATGGATTTGCCCATTTTAAACACGTTAAGAGACTTTATTTTTCAAAGCAATTTTAGATTTACAAGAAAACTGAACACAAACACTGGGTTCTTGGCCACCTCCACAGTTTTCCCAAGTCTTAACATCTTGCATTAGGGTGATATATTTGTAACAACTGAGCCAATATTGATATATTACTATTAGCTAAAGTCCATAGCTAATATTAGGGCTCACTTTTTGTGTCATATAGTTCTGTGGATGCTGACAAATGCATAATGTCATGTATCCATCTCTACAATATCATACAAAATAGTGTCAATGCGCTAAAAGTCCTCTAGGCTTCACCACCTGATCACCCCAAACCTGCTCTCCCATGTTCCTGCTGAACCCCTGAATCACTCATGTTTTTGCTATCTCTTTAGTTTTGCCTTTTCCAGAAAGTCATATAGTTGTAGTAACATAGCATTTAATTTTTAGACTGGCCTCTTTGACTTAGCAATAAGAATTTAAGATTTCTCCATTTCTTTTGGTGGCTAGATAGCTTATTTCTTTTTATGTCTGGATAGTCTAGTGTATGGATGTAGCAGTTTTTTTATCCACTCATTTATTGAAGGATATCTTGGTTGCTTCCATGTTTTAGCAATTATAAATAAGGCTGCTATAAACATTCATGTGCAGGTTTTCATGTGGATGTAAGTTTCCAACTCATTTTGGTAAATACCAAGGAGTGTAGTTTTATTAATAACAAAGCAGCTAATTTCTGATTTTTTTTAATTTCCTAATTTGATAGGACTCTCTCTTTCACTAGCATTATAGTGATCAATATTTAGATAACTAAGTATGCAAGAGTTTCTAATGTTCTTTTCTCAGAGATTCATTTATTATTCAGGATAAAGTTAGGTACATATTCAATTTTCACTTGTACACAATTCCTACGAGACAAAAAAAATCAGCCACGATTTCTATAGAGAAATGTGCACAGCCTGGCAAAAATACTCACTGAAAATTAAATGGATTAGTATAGGTGCTCTGGCTGCATCTTTTTCCAGTGCCGACCTGCAGCCAAACCAAGTCAATGATATCTATTAAATACTTACTATGTGCAAGGCACTAGTTGGTTGCAAGCAACGTCTCCAGTTTTTACTACTCAGTAGTTTAAGAGGGCTCAGAATTCTATTTCAATGACATATGGTGTTCTCCTTAAACAGAAATTCCCATGAAAACTGAGGCAGTGAGTCACAATACTAAATAGTGACTGTATTATAGTCTTCTAAGTCCTCTTCCTAATCTTCCTAGGATCTGTCTTGATTTCTCGTAAAGCCTCAATAAACCAGTATTTTTCCCAAGTCACAATGTTGAACCTGCCTAACATATAAAAATGCATTTTCTTAAATACGGAGAGATCCACTTCTGAATTCTAACACAGCAGCAAATGTAAAACATAATAAGTAAATCCATTACTGAAAAATTAAGAACAGTCCTTTTTACTATGACCTTAGTACTCAATGTTTGGGAATAAATTTAACACTGCATTTACTTTACCCCATATAATTTAAATAGAAATCTCCCTGTCATTTGCCAGCCCTCTATTAGCTCATTACTCTAAATTTTGCCTCTCACTGGTCCTCAGAGTTAGGTCCATTAACTGCCCAGAGAGAAACCTGATGCCCGTCACAGCCCTGCCTCCACCACCCTAGTGTCTGCTGTGGTTTACAAACAGACCTTTCCACACTGACCTCAGGGCTCTTGTACTGCAGGCTTCCTGAGTCTCCTTCTCTCTCTCTGCTATAAAGCAGGTCTGGAACACCATGCAAATGAGATATTAGCTTCATTGTGTCCTGAGAACCTGGAGGCCAGCCAGGCCTGCCCATAATTCTGACACATTAGCAATGTCATAGGCAGGGTCTGAATAAGGCAGTCCCAGTTCTTGCCTGTCATATTTCTATCTTCAAAGCATCCTGACTTAGACAATAAACTATGTGATCACAACCACCTGGTCATAAGCACCCCATTCCTCTAGCTATTCAGTATACATACCACCCATTCAATAATCACCCCTTCATGCCACTGGCTAGCAAAACTTCCAGAACTCTGGCTACAAGAATTCTGCAGCCACTATTTTCCATACAAACAATATTCTATGCAAGACTGTTTTTAAATATACAGATTTGTTTTAGGAAAACTGAGTGGCTTCCCAATAAAGCATTTTTCTAACTAAAAATGTAATTTAAAAGTCTTGCATCACACTTAAGACCCTAACACTTCTCGAATAAAAGAATCCCAAGGCAGTCAACTTCTCATGAAGAAAACTGTGTTTAATGTTCTAAAGTCAAGATAGGAATTGTTACAGGGAATCCTAGATTAACAGTAAAGATGAGCACCTAGAATTCAAGTCAGTTTTAAAAAAGAAAAAGCCTGGCCACTACACATGCAATTCAATTCCATTTTAAAGATGGTAAGGCCAAAAAAATAAAATGTGATGCAGGCGCAGCAGAGGGATGAGAACAAGATGAGAAAAGAGTTTTGTGTAGCTTAATTATGGGTCTGAGGAACAATATTTAGAGAGCAGAATTAAGAAAGGGCAACAAAAATGCTTTAAGAAGTACTGGAGGGGCAGAAGCAGAGAAAGAGGCAGTAAGCAGATGACGAGCAGTGTCAGACACCTGACCGTCCTGCATTTGTATGGACAGTCTATGAGCATTTAGAGTTTCCATTACACAAGGGGTGAAGAAATGTATTCCTGTATAACTGCTGAATGGTTGGTGCTGTATATGACTTGTTTGGTGTCAGAATTAAGGCTGGCCCGGGAAAAGGTAACTTGCAGAGTCACTCACCAGCTTCAATTGGGTTCAGTTTGAAACCAGCTGAGCCAATGACATCAGCAGAGACTTTTTACTATAAAAAGGGCAAGGTCTGTGAGTTCAGGAAGCAGAACTAAGCTTGGTAAACAGAAGCCAACCTGGAAGAGGGAAAAGCCAAGTGAAGTTCAAAGGAGAGATTCATTCCAAGAAGAAGCTAAGATGAACAATTTTCTCAGAGACAGCTGCCCAAGAAAAAGGCACACAATGGAAATTTTTCTTTAAGAGCAAGGGCTGCTGTCCCCCAATAAGCTATTGAAAACAAAGCCTCAAAGGAGAAACTGATTGAAGTTTTTCTGGATTTTCAGTTCCTGAAAGTGAATTAAACTTTAGCCATTAAACACCATCATAACAGTATTTACATAGTGTTTCACTCGGCGTAATTAATTGAGCACCTACTATGGATGAGGCACTGACATAGGAACTGGAAATACATTAGTGGATAAAATGGACAAAAGTTGATGTCCTCATAGAGCACATTCTTACAACAAAAGAAAAAATAAATGAACAAATACATATTATGTCAAACAAGCATTGTAGAGAAAATTGAGAAGAGAAAGTGGTTGGGTTGAGAGTAGTGATATTTGAGCACAGACTTAAGGAGGTGGGGAGACAAGCTGTGTCAGTACCTCTGAGGAGCTTGGCAGGCAGAGGCAACAGCAAATGCAAAGGCCTTGACTTGCGAGACTGTTTTCTTCATTGGAGGAGCATCAAGAAGGCTAGTGTTGCTGCTTAGAGAGAACAAAGGGAAGCAGGAGTTTGACTACAGACAAACTAAATCAGAAAGCAAGTGGAGGTGTCGAGTAGGTACTTGGATATTTAAGACCAGAGGCTCTGGGGAAAGATTCAAACAGTAGACAAAATTAGGAACCATCAGTGTATACATGACAGGTGAATGGATGGCATCATTCCATAAGTGCATAGAGACAGAAAAGAAAAGAGGACCATCTCCATGTGTAGAGGTTGAGCAAAGGAAGAAGAACCAGCAAAAAAAAAAAAAAAAAAGGACTGAGAGCAGCCTATGAGGTAGGAGGAAACCAGGAGAGTGTGATGTCTTGGTACTCAAGCAAAGAATGCTCCCAGGGAGACGGTGTGATCAGCTGTTAATGCTGTCAAGTTAGACGGGCCTATGACTGCAGGTTAGTAGAGACCTTGACCAGATCAGGTTCTGAAGCAAAGAGGGAGGAAAAGCACTTGAGAGGGGTCAGGAGAGAACAGGAGGAGAATTTAAGACAGTGACTGTATACACCTCTCTTATGGAGTTCTGCTAGTAGCTGAATAAAAACATGGGCTCAGGAGAGGGTTTGTTAAGACCAAAAAATTATAGCATGTTTTTCTGCTAATGGGAATGATCCAGAAAGGAGGAGAAAATAATGATGCAGAAGAGAAAGCAACTTGCTGGGCAATGCCCTCCAACAGATTAAAGGGGGTGGGCTCTAGAGAAGGAGGGTCACAACTGCCTCGTAGTTGATTGACGTGGGGGTAGACACCAGACCCAAGCTAGGAACAATCAATTATCACTCCTTGGAAGTTGTCATTTTGGTCTTATAAATAGAGGTGGGAGCCACTCATGTCTGAGTCCTGGTAACTGCAACTCCAGAGACCACCATTCCTGCCTCTAAGATCCCAAAGGAGTCCTGGGTCCCTAATTCACACTGGCTCTTTCCCACCCTTCTCAAGATTGATGGCTCAGTTATCCCCACGATTCCCTTAAATAATGAAAATTTTAGAACTAAATAAAATTTAAAATCCGGTTGCTTAGTTGAACTAGCCACCTTTCAAGTGCTCGACAGCCATGACGGGCTACTGGTTACCAGAGTGAGAAGCCCAGGTTTAGGGAACATTTCCATTATCAAAGAAAGTTCTATTGAATAAAGCTACCCCAGACCCTTCTAATAAGCAATCTCTTTTCTTAAGCTTCTAGGACCAGGATTTGTTTTGTTTTAAATATGTGTGTGCTTGTTTTTTGTTTATTACTTGTACCAGAAGAGTCTTTAATAGGAGGCATAATACTAACTTTCTGGAAATCTTGCAAAGGATTTCTGGGTATTCTCAAGGATTCTAAGTCTTGGAGTTAATGTCACTTCAAAACTTAAGAGTTTACTCCCACCACTCCTGGACTCCTTGGAATCATGGAATTTAAGAACTTGGAAAAACCTTAGCAAACAGCTAATTTGATTTCCTGTTTTTCACACATGAAGAAATAGAAGACTCAGAAAGGCTTGTAACTTCTTTTGTTTCTGAACCGGCACTTCAATTTGATTTAATTGGTTATTTAAAATAAGATAAATAAGAAACCAACTAAAATATAACATACAACATAACTCTGAAAATCTCATGATTACACAGTAACCAGGCATGAAGTTTAGAATATTTATTCACCTACCAAGCTGTTACTACACCAACCCCTTCCCATTCCCCCACACCACCTCCTTTTTCTCCCCCATTTATTTTGTAAAGTACCTGCACCATGGTTGCCCGTTTTCAGTGTTAGAGTTCCCCATATTTATAATGCACAGAAACATTCTTTACTTTTAAATCAGAGAGCAAATGCATTTTTATTGTAATTTTTATTTTTCACTAGAACCTCTATGTTTAAAGCTGCCGCGTGATCAGTCATCTGTACAGACTGGAATCAAGACAGCTGGAGATGTTTTTATTCAGTTGCTTTTAAACTAACAGTAACCAAACATCATTTAAAATATGTGGATTAAAATATCATACCTGTGTATCAATAGATCTAAACTTGCTAAAAGCAAGCTCTCAGCATCTTCATAACCAGAAAACAAAAACACTTTTTAAAACACAAATCCAAACACTGACAATAGACAAAGATTCTGACACTCCACAAACTCAATGCCTAACACCTAACAGCAGAGACATCTGCAATCGTCCACCCATCAGAGAGAATTGACAGGTTGCTTTCAGGTAAATTTAGCATTCAATATTCATGCAGTATTAATTTTGACATAGAGGATTTTTTTTTTAATTCTTATACTGTACTTGTGTTCCTGAAGTCAAGTGCTGTCACGTGTTAGAGGAGTTTATGACCTTCCAGCCATCCCTTCCATTTAAATGTAAATGACTTACATGTTTTCACCAAAACAGATTTGCATCTAATATGACTTAGTAGTCTATAAAGAAATGGAGTGAAATGGTTATGACCCCTGCATATATCAAATTATTGCAATGCTTATTTGTGTACGGCTTTTCCTTAAGTGCAAACAAGCAAAGATTTCCCCCTGCTCTTTATCACATCACATAAACCAATGTTCCAAAACTTCTGAAACAATGAGACACATTTCAAAGAATTAACTAAATCTATTTTTTTTAACTAAGCATATTTCCTTTGCCCTTTCCTTTCAAACACTTGCGTGTGTGTGTGTGTGTGTGTGTGTGTGTGTATAAACAAATATCGATATATATTTGTTTCAGTTTTTTAACACACAGGAGCACTGGCCATTCCTGTGTCAGGAAAACACCTCTCCCAAAATTATCAAGCTTGACCCACAATGTCAATGAAGGGAGGTCCTCAACTTAGTTTTGAATCGTGCCATTAATCAACAGTTGTGTGAGTCATCAAAAAGCAGTCCAGAGAACACAGACCAAGAACTTGCCGTCTTTCAACAAAGATTCTGGCAGATAACTTACACAAAAAAAGCAAAACAGCATAAACTCCAGCCCTGAACTGCATGGCTAAAGCATATGTTCTTTAGGGAAAATGTGCTAAAGCCAGTAAGTGTATCATAAAGTAAATGACCACAACAAACGCCAAGCACAATCTCGGCACGGCTGTCACTCAGACACCTTACTCCTTTGAAACACCTGTATACATCATGGAGGGGATCACAAATTAGCTCGATCATGAAACTGGGCACCTGAAAATATTTGATACTAGGAAGTTACCAAGAAGGTAGAAAAATCATGGTGTTCCTATGAATTTGGAAGTTACAGATTTGATTATTTTAATAAAAGTCAAACTAAAAAAACTGACGAAAAAACAAAAACTTCCTTACACATTTGACGGGGCTCTATAACCAAATTCACAGCATCTACAGGCCCTATCTTCATTTCAAAATGGAACTCTAAATACTATTACAAGCTACTCTGTGTGTCAGAAATTTGCCAAAGTTTCACTTTAACCATTATTCTAATGCTGATTAGTTCCACTAAAGCTATAAAAAGGCATAAGGCATTCAGCTTCAGCAGGCCCAGCTGGTTCTGACAAGCCATTGAGAGAAAATCTGGAGGAACCTGGTCCTTTAACAAGGTTTGAGTAAGTGGGTCAGCTGTCACCTGTGGCAGGGTTCTGCCTCTCCAAGCAGAGTGCATTAGCTGCAGTGGACGAGGATCAGCTTTCGACAGCTGAGACTTGAACCTTTAGGCTTTTCAAAGTCGCTGGCAATTTTTTTTCTAATGAAAGACATAGACATTTTTTCCAGCAGGTTGTAGGTTATACAAATGTATGTATATGGATAATTTTAACATATCTCTTGAAATCAAAGAAAAAACACTTCAAGGCTGTGTTTACTAAACACTTAATGTTTAACCATTAAATGGAAAGTCATTCTCAAATCCGTATTTCATTTCTGAAACCCTACAACTGCAAGAAAAAAAAAGCTAATAGCAGATATACCTTAGCTAATTTATCTTGTTCTAGCAAAGTTTAAGATTTTTGGCATAGCTATTAGCTTTACATCTTTGATTACTTTAAACATATTTAAATATATTTACTTAAGCATTAGAAACCCAACTGAGGTCACACTCCTTTTTCTGTACTCCTTTTAAAGTATACATTTAGCACTGCCCCAACAAAAGAAACAGAGATAAGAGTCTTTAGAAAGAACCGATGTTGCCCTTAACTTGACGGAGATCTTGTTTTGAAAATATTCAACATGGAAACATGGGGTTCTGATCAAAACGTTGGCAAAGCACTTCTATACACAGCCCGGCTCTCAGCACAGGAGTATGAAGCTCAGACGTCCAGGGCAGCCTCCTATCAAGCAATATTGTCTTCTGAATAAAGGACCCGGAGGCACACCGCATCCAGGCCAGGAGGGGCTCACCATTTCAATTAGCACACCCACAGTATTTTCTTCCTTTTCTTTCTCTTGTTTTGCCTTCTAAGATGCATGGATCATGTGGCATTACAAAGGAAACATCATAGTAGCTAGTTGTCTATTAACTTCCCCTACTCCAGCTTTATTTTAATTTATGTAGGGAAAGTGCCTAAATGTGTTTTCAGTAAATTTGCCCGCAGATAAACTTCAAAGTTATTTTGTTAATCAATGGTTGGTAACTTCAGTTCCATACAATCTCAAAAAAAATGCAACAGTTTTCCAACAGCCTAGTTGCTGCCCCCTTAGATGGTTTTTTCCCTCCTTGCCCAGACTGTAGAAATCAGACAGGTTGAGGAGACAGTCACCTTCAAGAAAGCCCTTTACCCTGCCAAGTTAAAGTCATGCCAGCAACCAAAGCAGAATCTGATGTAAAAATAGGAGTCTAAGGAATCCAGGGAAAGCAAAGCACACAGTACGGCCAACAGCCAGATGGCCAAGAACAGAAAAGAAGCACTAGAAGCTTAAGGCTATATCTGAAGGAGCTATGGAAGTAACCTGTCCTACTACATTAACCAGTGAGATTAATAAATCACAGAAACGACGAGGTATTAGGCTGAAAAAGCAAAGTGAGTAGATTATTTGGTGTTGCCAAGTCACAGGTAAAGGACATTTATCTACTTTTGTGCATGTCTTGTTTTATAATTAAAGGTTCCCACCTCTCCCGAAAAAAGATCTCAAGACTGTCATACAGTATACTGAATATGAAGTTAATTACACTTATGTCACCTCACTTTTCAGGCTCCTAAGGTCAAACTCATAGATAATATTTTTTTTAAAAAAAGGAAGAAAGGGATTGATGTCAAAATAATGCTACCAAAAACAGAAATAAAGTTACGGGCCTTACCAGAGTCAGAAGTATGCTAGTTATAAAGGCATGATGATGTCTGTGAGGTAGTAAAAACACTAGTTGTATATTAAAAAAAAAATAAAGGAAGCAGCTGTCTAAACATTTTAGCTTTTCTCCCCCAAAAATGTTTATACACTATTCTGAGGATAGAAATAATCCAAGCTGAGGCAATGTTTTAACCCATTAGAACACACACACATACACACACAGTCACACACAGCGGAGTGCCTGTGTCCCTTCCTCCTTCCCCTTTTTGATTTGAGGCATTTCCTCCCAACTTGACAGCAAGAAGGAAATCTTGAAAGTGAGGGTCACCAACAAATGTCTGTCACAACCCTACTGTGCACAAAGAGAAAGAGCTCTTACCTGCTGGTTTCAACTTTAAAAAGGAATGATGTGGGAATACCATCTTGCATAAACCATCTTGTCAATTTAATGCCAATCCAATTTCATTAAAAAGACGTACCTACATTAAAATATACTTATAAAGTAAAATTACAACCAAAATTGTTCCAGTCTAGGATATGTATTTTTATCTTGCCTATCGCCTTCATCTTTATATATCAGAATACATACTGATATATAAAGTTGAATAGTTGTCAGTATGGTTCCCTTACAGTTTTTTATTCTGCATTTTCATTTAAGATTTCATCATAAACATTTCTACATGTCCCACATATCTGTAGTTACAATTTCACCAAGAATTCTATAATATTCCACAAACTCAGTAAGCTATTTATTTACTTGCTTACTTATTTCTACCCAGCCTTGTTAAGGAAGGGACTTGTAGCTAAACCGGCAACATGCAACTTCATGTAATATAGCTCCCTTTCTCAGTTGAATTATTTCTTCTGAATTAGTCAAAGGTTATAAACAATATTTTAGTAACTATAATGTTGCATTGCCTTATTAATGTTCGTGCCTATTTATAATATCAGGAGTAGTAAAGTAAGTCAAAATATCCAGTAATCACTTCAGCTTTTTAAACCACTTGAGCTTTAAAAACAATTTTTAAAATACTCTTCATGTTTTTTCACTTCTTAGAATGACATACATAATGCATGCTTCTAGATAAACTTCAAACATGTATCTGCCAGTCGATATAGACTTCCGGAAAGATGGTGGTGTGAGCAGGGCAGCAGAAATCTCCTCCCAACACTATATTTATCTACGAAAACACAGAAAATACATCTACTCCTAAAAGAGAGACGAGAATACACAGGAAAGCGCACAGCGTGCAGCTACACCCGAGAGGACTCGGCACCCCAAGAGGCGGGTAAGATACGGAGCCGCGACCCGGCGGGACCCGAGCCCTCCCCCACCCCAGCGCACCGGCGGGAGGAGAGGATTCAGAGCCGGGAGGGAGTGGAAGTGCACCCCGCGAAGTAGCCAGCCCCGGGGATCTGCGCGGGGAGCGCTGACCCACATTGCGCACTGCAGCGGAGATTGGAGAGACAGAGGGGCAGGATCTGAGCGGGGAACACACCAGGGTGCTTGCAGCCGGCTCCGGGAAGGAAAAAAAAAAGTGCGCGCTTTCCTCAGCGGTCTTAAAGAGACAGGAGCCCAGAGGAGCCGGATCGCCCCAGCACACTCAGCCCAGCAGGCTGGGAGTCCTGGG
Organism: Smutsia gigantea; assembly: GCA_032199065.1. NCBI lineage: Eukaryota > Metazoa > Chordata > Mammalia > Pholidota > Manidae > Smutsia > Smutsia gigantea. Next base: position 243,683 of record JAVSCE010006751.1, read on the forward strand.
GAGTTTCAGGCGCCTTAGCTGGCGACAGAGGAAGCGTAGCCATACTTAACACTTCTCACTGAGATCAACAGCCTCCTATTCGTTCCCACCCCTGCCCGAGCGATAAAGGGCCCTGCGGAGCGGCACAGTCACAGCTGTGGAATAGTGGGGCAATAGCGCCACCTAGAGCATTCCCACAGAATCTACGTCCGGTGGGCATTTTTTTTGTTTTTGTTTTTGTTTTGTTTTTTGTCTTGTTTTTTGTTTTGTTTTTGTTTTTTCTTTTCTTTCTTTTTTTCTTTCTTTCTTTTTTTTTTCTTTTTTTCTCTTTTTTTTTTCTTCTCTTTTTAAAGTCTTAAAGAGCCCAGCTGACATACGTGGCAACTATCAGTGACCAAATTATACAGCCATGAAAAGACAGAGGAATATGGTTCAGACCAAAATCAACCAGACAACCCCAGAGAGGGAGTCTGAAGGGATGGAAATGCACAGCCTCCCTGAAAAAGAATTTAGAATAAAAGTCATAACCATGCTGATGGACCTACAGAGAAATGTGCAAGAGCTGAGGGAGGAAGTGAGGGAACTGAGGAAAGACAATACAGAAATCAGACAAGAGATCGACAGGCTTAACAGCAGAATGGATGAGATGCGATAGACTGTTAATGGAATAGAAAACAGAGAACAGGAGTACAGAGCAGCTGAGGAAGAGAGAGATAAAAGGATTTCTAGGAATGAAAGAATATTAAGAGAACTGTGTGACCAATCCAAACGGAACAATATTCGCATTATAGGAGTACCAGAGGAAGAAGAGAGAGAAAAAGGGATAGAAAGTGTCTTTGAAGAAATAATTGCTGAAAACTTTCCCTCGCTGGGGAAGGAAGTAGTCTCGCAGTCCACAGAAGCTCATAGATCTCCCAACACAAGGGACCCAAGGAAGACAACACCAAGACACATAATAATTAAGATGGCAAAGATCAAAGATAAAGACAGGGTATTAAAGGCAGCTAGAGAGAGAAAAAGATCACCTACAAAGGAAAACCCATCAGACTATCATCAGACTTCTCAACAGAAACCTTACAGGCCAGAAGAGAATGGCATGATATATTTAACATTATGAAACAGAAGGGCCTCGAACCAAGAATATTGTATCCAGCACGATTATCATTTAAATATGATGGAGGGATTAAACAATTTCCAGACAAACGAAAGTTGAGAGAATTTGCGTCCCATAAACCACCACTACAGGATATCTTAAATGGACTGCTCTAGATGGAAGCACACCTAAGGCTAAAAGATGTCACCAGAGAAAATAAAATCATAGCAAAGAAAGCAGACCATCCAAATACTAACTAAAGGCAAAGAATAAAACACCTATTATAGAAAGAATGGAGGAGGAGGAATAAGAAGGGAGAGAAATAAAGAAACATCAGACTGTGTTTACAATAACTTACCAAGAAAGTTAAGTTAGATTGTTAGATAGTAAAGAAGCAACCCTTGAAACCTTGGTAACCACGAATCTAAAGCCAGCAATGGCAATAAGTACATATCTATCAATAATCACCCTAAATGTAAATGGACTGAATGCACCAATCAAAAGACACAGAGTAACAGAATGGATAAAAAAGCAAGACCCATCTATATGCTGCTTACAAGAGACTCACCTCAAACCCAAAGATATACACAGACTAAAAGTGAAGGATGGAAAAAGATATTTCATGCAAACAACAAGGAGAAAAAAGCAGGTGTTACAGTACTTGTATCAGACAAAATAGACTTCAAAATGAAGAAAGTAGCAAAAGATAAAGGAGGACATTACATAATGATAAAGGGGTCAGTCCAACAAGAAGATATAACCATTATAAATATATATGCACCCAACACAGGAGCACCAGCATATGTGAGACAAATACTAACAGAATTAAAGGAGGAAATAGACAGCAATGCATTCATCTTAGAGACTTCAACACACCACTCACTCCAGAGGACAGATCAACCAGACAGAAAATACGTAAAGACACAGAGGCACTGAACAACACACTAGAACAGATGGACCTAACAGACATCTACAGAACTCTACACCCAAAAGCAACAGGATACACATTCTTCTCAAGTGCACATGGAACATTTTCCAGAATAGACCACATACTAGGCCACAAAAGAACCTCAGTAATTTCAAAAATATTGAAATCCTACCAACCAACTTCTCAGATCACCAAGGGATAAAACTAGAAATAAATTTTAGAAAGAAATCAAAAAGGCTCACAAATACATGGAGACTTAACAACACTCTCCTAATTAATCGATGGGTTAACGACCAAATCAAAACAGGAAATCACAAAGAGATATATGACTAATGACAACAACAACACAGCCACAACTACTGTGGGATGTAGCAAGAGCAGTTCTAAGAGGAAAGTATGTGCAATCAGGCCTATTTAAAGGAAGAACATTCCCAAATGAATAGTCTGAACACAATTACTGAAATTGGAAAAAGAAGAACAAATGAGCCCCAAAGTCACCAGAAGGAGGGACATAATAAAGATTAGAGAAGAAATAAATAAAATTGAGAAGAATAAAACAATAGAAAAAATCAATAAAACCAAGAGCTGGTTATTTGAAAAAATAAACAAAATAGATAAACCCCTAGCCAGACTCATTAAGAGATAAAGAGAATCTACACACATAAACACAATCAGAAATGAGAAAGGAAAAATCACGACAGACCCCACAGAAATACAAAGAATCATAAGAGAATATTATGATTCTTTGTATTTT
>JAVSCE010006752.1:0-10688 GCA_032199065.1 Smutsia gigantea
CCTTTATCATATATCAATTGACCATATATGGTTCGGTTTATATCAGGCCTCTCTAGTCTGTTCCATTGGTCTCTGGGTCTGTTCTTGTGCCAGTACCAAATTGTCTTGATTACTGTGGCTTTGTAGTAGAGCTTGAAGTTGGGGAGGGTAATCCCCCAAGCTTTATTCTTCCTTCTCGGCATTGCTTTGGCTATTCAGGGTCTTTTGTGGTTCCATATGAATTTTAGAACAATTTTGTCTAGTTCTTTGAAGAATGCTGTTGGTATTTTGATAGGAATTGCATGAAATCTGTAGATTGCTTTAGGCAGGATGGCCATTTTGACAATATTAATTCTTTCTATCCATGAGCACGAAATGTGTTTCCATTTATTTGTATCTTCTTTAATTTCTTTCATGAGTGTCTTGTAGTTTTCAGAGTATAGGTCTTTCACTTACTTGGTTAGGTTTATTCCTAGGTATTTTATTCTTTTGGATGCAATTGTGAACAGAATTGATTTCCTGATTTCTCTTTCTGCTTGTTCATTGTTAGTATATAGGAATGCCACATATTTCTGCGTATTAATTTTGTATCCCTCAGCTTTGCTGAATTCAGATATTAGATCTAGTAGTTTTGGAGTGGATTCTTTAGTGTTTTATGTACAATATCATGTCATTTGCAAACAGGGACAGGTTGACTTCTTCCATGCCAATCTGGATGCCTTTTATTTCTTTGTGTTGTCATATTGCTGAGACTAGGACCTCCAGTACTATGTTGAATAGAAGTGGGGAGAGTGGGCATCCTTGTCTTGTTCCCAATCTTAATGGAACAGCTTTCAACTTCTCACTGTTAAGTATAATGTTGGGCTGTGGGTTTGTCATATGTGCTCTTTATTATGTTGAGGTACTTGCCCTCTATACCCATATTGTTGAGAGTTTTCATAATGAATGGATGTTGAATTTTGTGAAATGCTTTTTTGGCAGTTGTGGAGATGGTCATGTGTTTTTTGTCCTTTTTATTGATGTGGTGGATGATATTGATGGATTTTCGAATGTTGTACCATCCTTGCATCTATGGAATAAATCCTAGTTTACCATGATGGATGATCTTTTTGATGTATTTTTGAATTCGGTTTGCTAAAATTTTGTTGAGTATTTTTGCATCTATGTTCATCAGGGATGTTGGTCTGTAATTTTCTTTTTTTGTGGTGTCTTTGCCTGGTTTTGGTATTAGAGTGATGCTTGCCTCACAGAATGTGTTTGGAAGTATTCCCTCTTCTACTATTTGGAAATCTTTAAGGAGGATGGGTATTAGGTCTTCACTAAATGTTTGATAAAATTTAGCAGTGAAGACATCTGGAACAGGAGTTTTGTTCTTAGGTAGTATTTTGATTACTGATTCAATTTCTTTGCTGGTAATTGGTCTGTTCATATTTTCTATTTCTTTCTGGGTCTGCCTTGGAAGGTTGTATTTTTCTAGAAAGCTATTTCTTCTAGGTTATCCAATTTGTTAGCATCTAATTTTTCATAGTATTCTCCAATAATTCTTTGTATTTCTGTAGTGTCTGTAGTGATTTTTCCTTTCTCATTTCTGATTCTGTTTATGTGTGTAGACTCTTTTTTTCTTGATAAGTCTGACTAGGGCTTTATCTATTTTATTTGTTTTCTTGAAGAACCAGCTCTTGCTTTCATTGATTATTTCTATTGTTTTATTCTTCTTGATTTTATTTATTTCTGTTTGGATCTGTATTATGTCCCACCTTTAATGACCTTGGGCCTCATTTGTTCTTCTTTTTCTAGTTCGTTAATTGTGAGTTTAGACTGTTCCTTTGGGATTGTTCTTCTTTCCTGAGGTAGGCCTGTATTGCAATATAGTTTCCTCTTAGCACGGCCTTTGCTGCATCCCATAGATTTTGTGGTGCTGAATTATTGCTGTCAGTGTTCTCCATATATTGCTTGATCTCTGTTTTTATTTGGTCATTGATCCATTGGTTTTTTAGGAGTATGTTGTGAAGCCTCCACGTGTTTCTGGGATTTTTCATTTTCTTTGCATAATTTATTTTTAGTTTCATAGCTTTATGATCTGAGAAGCTGGTTAACACAATTTCAATTTTTTGAGTTTACTGAGGCTCTTTTTGTGGCCTAGGATATGATCTATTTTTGAAAATGTTGCATGTGCACTTGAGAAGAATTTGTATTCTGCTGCTTCTGGATGTAGAGTTCTGTAGATGTCTGTTAGGTCCATCTGTTCTAATGTGTTGTTCAGTTCTTCTGTCCCTTACTTATTTTGTGTCTGGTTGATCTGTCCTTTGGAATGAGTGGTGTGTTGGAGTCTCCTAAAATGAATGCATTGCATTCTATTTCCCCCTTAATTCTGTTAGTATTTGTTTCATGTATGTAGGTGCTCCTGTGTTGGGTGCATAGATGTTTATAATAGTTTTATCCTCTTGCTGGACTGACCCCTTCATCATTATGTAATGTCCTTCTTTGTCTCTTGTGACTTTCTTTGTTTTGAAGTCTATTTTGTCTGATACAAGTATTGCAACTCCTGCTTTTTTCTCCCTATTAGTTCCATGAAATATCTTTTTCCATCCTTTCACTTTTAGTCTGTGTATGTCTTTGGGTTTGAAGTGAGTCTCCTGTAGGCAGCATATAGATGGGTCTTGTTTTTTTATCCATCCAGTGACTATGTCTTTTGATTGGTGCATTCAGTCCATGTCCATTTAGGGTGATTATTGATAGGTATGTGCTTACTGGCATTGCAGGCTTTAGATTTGTGGTTACCAAAGGTTCAAGGTTAACTTCCTTACTATCTAAGAGTCTAACTTAACTCACTTAATATGCTATTACAAACAGAGTCTGAAGGTTCTTTTTTTCTCCTCTTTTTCTTCCTCCTCCTTTCTTATATATTAGGTATCCTATTCTGTACTCTTTGTGTATCCCTTGATTGACTTTGGGGACAGTTGATTTAATTTTGCATTTGCTGAGTAATTAACTGTTCTACTTTCTTTACTGTGGTTTTATTACCTCTGGTGACAGCTATTACACTTTAGGAACACTTCCATCTATACCAGTCCCTCCAAATACACTGTAGAGACCATTTGTGGGAGCTAAATTCTCTCAGGTTTTGCTTATCTGGAAATTGTTTAATGCCTCCTTCAAATTTAAATGATAACTTTGCCGAATAAAGTATTCTTGGTTCGAGGCCTCTGCTTTATTGCATTAAATACATCATGCCACTCCCTTCTGGCCTGTAAGGTTTATGTTGAGAAGTCTGATGAAGCCTGATGGGCTTTCCTTTGTATGTGATTTTATTTCTCTCTCTGGCTGCTTTTAGTAGTCTGTCCTTATCCTTGATTTATGCCATTTTAATTACTATATGTCTTGGTTTTGTCTTCTTTGTGTCCCTTGTTTTGGGAGATCTGTGCACCTCCGTCGCCTGAGAGACTATCTCTTCCCCCAGATTGGGGAAGTTTTCAGCCATTACCTCCTCAAAGACACTTTCTATCCCTTTTTCTCTCTCTTCTTCTGGTATCCCTATAATGCAAATATTGTTCCGTTTAGATTGGTCACACAGTTCTCTCAATATTATTTCATTATTAGAGTTTCTTTTTTCTCTCTGTGCCTCAGCTTCTTTTTATTCCTCTTTTCTAATTTCTATTTCATTTGTCGTCTCCTCCACCGTATCTAATCTGCTTTTAAAACTTTCCATTGTATGTTTCATTTCTGATACTGTGTTCCCTAATGATTGGATCTCCAACTGGGATTCATTCCTGAGTTCTTGAATATTTTTCTGTACCTCCACTCTCATGTTAATGATTTTTATTTTGAAATCCCTTTCAGTGAGATTCATGACGTCGATTTCATTTGAATCTTTCTCAGGGGTTTTATTCATAAGTTTACTTTGAACCATGTTCCTTTGTCGTTTCATATTTGTAGATGGCACCCTCTTGTGCCCAGATGCTCTACTCTGTGGAGCTGCTCAGTCCCTGGAGCAATATCAGCAGTCACATGGGAGTGGTATTGGTTCCTGGGGGAGGAAAGAGCTGTTTTCTGCTTCCTGGCTGCTATGCCTGTCTCCACTGCCAGAACCAGTGGGCCGAGCACACAGGTATAAGCCTCTGTGCTTTGCGTTTGTAGTTGATGTAGATGGAGCTTCCCTCTGGCTGGCCTCATGCCAGGGTAGGTTTTACCGGTTTGCTGGCCAGGTGGGGCTGGCCGGGGGAATGACTCAGTAGGCTACATATCATGGAGTGGGTCCTTGGAGCTCTGTAGCCAGCCAAGGAGCTGGAGCTCCTGAAGATCGTGAAAGTTCCCAACTGGCTAACCATTGTGCACCCAGGCAATTTTGTCTACCTGTCCTTACTCCTTAGCAGAAAGCTCTGTGCAATCCTTGCCCCTTTAGCAGCCCTCCTCCTGTTAGGAAGTCTGTCAGACTGCCCACCTTTCTTTAGCCCCAGAGCAGCCGACTATGGATTCTTGCTTTCCACAAGTGGCTGGATTCTCAGTCCCTCCAGGTATTCTGCCTGTCTTAGCTTTCTAACCCCTAATCGCAAGAGTACCATGAAAACACCATGAAATGTAGATTTGTGTTTCCAGATCAGATCTCTGGAGTTAGGTATTCAGCAGTCCCAGGCCTCCACTACCTCCCTGCTCTGTTTCTCTTCCTCTCGCTGTTGAGCTGTGGTGGGGGAAGGGCTTGGGTCCTGTCCGGCCACAGCTTTGGTACGTTACCCTGTTGTGTGAGGTTTATTCTTTTCTCCAGGTGTATGCAGTTTGGCACAGCCCTCTTTCCTGTTGCTTTTTCAGGATTAGTTGTATTAATTATATTTTCATATTATATGTGGTTTTAGGAAGAAGCCTCTGTCTCACCTCTCATGCCACCATCTTTAATCCTCCTGTTACAGGAGTTCTTTATACACAGCCTCAGAGTGGAATTTGTAGATCGTTTCTTTGGGTCTAGAAAGAGAAGCAACACCATTTTTATCATCTGAAGAACAAAATGAATATTTAAAAACCATTTGTGATAGTGGGGAGGAATTATTCCAATTAATAGTCTCAAAGTCAGCACTTTCCAATGGAACTTTGTTCAATGATTGAAATTTTCTATCTCTGCACTGTCCAGTATAATAACCACTATGCACAAATGGAAACTAAGTACTTGAATTGTGGCTGATGAGTCTAAGTGACTGAATTTTTAATGCTGTTTAATTTGAAGTAATTTGAATATAAATTTAAATAGCCACATGTGGCTAATGGCTATATATTGATCAGTGCTGCTTTCAGAGTTTAAAACAGGAAAACCTTGTTTGCAGAGGACAAGAACCATCCACATTCATCAAAAATAGGTCATGGTAGTGAAGATGTGCATTTTACCTCATTTACACAGACGAATGGTTTTTAATTAATACATAAAATGAAACATTGTATACAATATTACTAAATTTGTATCTACACTTAAAAAAATCTTCTAGTTCGAGAAATCCTCTAAAAATTCCTTTCTTTCTCATTGCACTATCCTCAATATTTAACATGGTGCTTATTAGATAGAGTAGATATAGAGTAGGCAATACATGAAAATGATTCAATGGATGAATGATAAAACAAAATTAAGTGAATATCAGAAATACTATTTAAGTTGAACAAACTGTTAAATCAGTACCAGAAAATGTCCAGTGATAGTACAGTCTTAAATGCAAATGTCATTCCAGAACTTTCATTTTACTGGAACTATCCAAAGTCAACCCCAACTATTAATGTTTCAACTAAATCAGTTTTGACTGTTTATTCTTCAGTAGGGTTCATCTTATCTCAGAGCTGTTGCATATTGCTTTGGCCAGTATACAATGCTCATTTTAATTCAACAAGTAACTTGTGGGGCATGTATTATTTTCTAAGCACTATGTTAGAGAGACATTATGCTGGCTAAGACTGTGAGCTCTGGAATCTGATCACCTGATTGGAATCTTGTCTTTCTTCATACTATGTAAGTGGCAATTTACTTACCCTTGTCATGCCTCAATTTCTATTTCTGTAAAGTGGTAGTTGTATGGCACACTCATGGGGTTATTTTGAGGTTATTAAGTGATTTACTGCATATAGAAAATTTAGAACAGTCCCTAGTATATAGTATATGTATATACTAGATATTAGCTGTTAAGTTCTGGGATGCATCAATAAACAAAACAAATAGGATCTATTTCTTTATAGAGCTTAATTTGACCCTCAGTATAACAGGGAAACCAGTGTTGGACATTTACCAACTGTGTCCAATGGACTCTTTTTATTTGACTTTTTTTTACATTTTAGAAGTATTTTACAAATAATTTATAGAAGAACAAAGAGATAGTGAAAAATAAGTTCATTAGAAATGTTAATAAGAATCTAAACACAGTAAACCTCTTTGTATCAAGTAAATTTTGGCACACAAGCCCCTTGAAACATGAAAGAATACTGTCTAATATCTTATTAGGAAAATATTATGAAGCAGATACTTGTATAAAAATATTGAGTGATGAAGTTCTTCCTATTGATGGACTGAAAGACAGTATCATATTTCCTTTTTTTTTGTCTTTGGAAATTTATTGTTTACTTATGAATTCTTGAATTTGAGAAAATTTGAATTGAATAATGTCATATTAAGAGTCATATAATCTGGAATTTCTCTTCTTATATGATTGATTTCACCATTATCAATGTCTAGAGTGCTCCTATCCATTTCTTCACATTCATCTGCTGATTTGTGTAATAACTGTAAGTGCCATCTGTCAATTTTCTTCTCTTTACTTTTATAGATAGGAAAAAATATGAATTCTTGATTGTGATTGATGAATCATAAAAACAGACCATAAAGCTATTGCATGTCATCTTCTTGTATAGTTTATTAAAAGACAATTGAATACTTTGGACAATGCATTAAGAAAACTGAAAGTTGATCATTTTCTTGGAAATTCTATCATCATTAAATTTTCATATTATTTTAGTCTTTTTAACATAATTTGTAATAATGAATAATCATGAATAATGATTAAATTATTTCTGTGATAGTGAAATGTAAAATTCTTTTAAGATATTTTAAAAAACAAGCTAACATCCCACAATGTTATCTTTGATGTATTAAAGGGTCCAGTGATCCACAAAGTAATTGCAAAATAGAATGGGTTCTATTTCCTCAAAAGTTTCTTCTTATTCTTTGGAAGACCTCTAAGAATGAATGGAAGTCATGATATATTAATACTTACAAATAATTAAGACTGCTCAACAAAGGGACTGAAAAATGAAAATTAGATCCAAAGGACCATAATAATATAGTAATGGGTAAGATCCAGAAAGGGAGACAGGTGATAAACAAATAACCATGTATGTTAGGTAATAAAAACAGTGATAAGTGCATTAAATGAAATTTAATTACTATGACAAAGTAAAACAGGTTTCTTAATTTAAATTGATGGGTCAGGACTTTTCCCTGAGGAAGTGAATTTGAAGTTACAATCTGTAGGATAAGTAGAAATTAACCTGGTGAAAAGTAGATATGGGAGGATACCAGCATACTCAAAGGCTCTGAGGCAAGAGAGAACTTGACACACTGGAGGAACTGAAATAATGATTGTGTGGCTGTGAGCTGGGGGAAAGCATTCCAGTGACCTGAGATGAAACTGGAGAAGCAAGCCTCAGCCCAGTCAAAGGAGGCCGTGCAGGTCATAGTAAAGAGATTGAATTGTACACTAAGTGCAGTGAGAAACCACTAAAGGACCCTAAGTATGGAAATGATGTAATTGTTTTGTCTTTTAAGAATAACTCAAATAGTATGTGTTCATTAAAAAAAATAGGCAATGCAGAAATATATGAGAAAAAAGTGAGTTTTCTTCAGTCCATGCTCCAATACCAAAATTTTGTTGGCTCTTTTAATTGATATGCAAATGTAACTACAGATAAGCACATTTCCTATATTAACTGTGATTATGCTAGTAGTAATCCCCAGAATCTTTCATTCAACATTACATCTTGGACATGTTTCCACGCCAGAGTCTGTACTGACCCTACCTTGTCCTGCCAATGGCTGCCTAACATTTCGCTGTAAGAATATGCCAGGGACTGTAAACTTTTCCTGAATACAGCCAGGAGGTAAGTATTTTAGGCTTTGAAGTCCAAGAATCCACATATTCTGCTATTGTAATGTCAAAGCAGCCATATACAATGGGTAAACAAATGACTTCTGCTGTGTTCACAGCTTGTCTGTAAGAGGTTGTGAGCAGGATTTGGCCTATGCCTTATAGTTTGCCAATTCCCATAATACAGTACAATTTATTTATTGATGAGGGTGACATCCACTTTTTAAAAACCTAAATGTCTTACAATTAAATACCCACATGTGTTTTAAAAACTTGACACTATACAAAAGTAAATTAAAATGAATAAAATAAAAAAGAATAATTTTTTTATCTTCCTTCATTCCCTAGTCCCATTCAACAAATGTAAGCATTTTTGCCACTTTCTTTGGGTAGGTATCATTATAACATTAAATAATTTTCTTACACTGCTATTTTTTTTTTGATTTGGGGGCATGCTGATTACATAATGCTAAAAAGGTACACCTTTTTAATGTTAAAAAGAGGAAGGATATACTGCACTGTTACTTCCTATCTTCTCTCTTCCTCTCAACATTGTTCCATTATTTTATTCTTATTGAGGTTTGTATTATCTACAATTTATTCATTGACAATAATGAAGTCTTCTGTGCATTGTTTCTAGGTTATTCTTTAAAAATTAAAATAATGAAACAGCGTTAACATTACTATGATTATGTAAGTAGGTTTACTGCAGAACCGAGTATTGACAGAACCCATCCTTACTTCACTGAGCTCCAGGTGGTGGGAGACTGTCTCAAGAATCCAGATCCAGTGGATTCTCTTTTAAGTTTTCTTTGCTTCTTCTGTAACATACGTAGCTGGCCATATTTCAATTGTTTTCTTATATGTCTTTCACATTATTTTGCATTAAATTCTGAAGTAACACACACATAGGCACATATACCCAGAGAGTATATAAATGATAATTGCATTAAAAGTGTATTTATTTTTGCTCAAACACTTAATTAAAATGATTGCCCTAATTTTAGAGGCTAAAGTTTAAAATAATTTACCTTATGAATTTCAAAGACATTATTCCATTACCTTTAAATATTCAGTGCCTAGGTATGAAGTTTGATGTCAATCTGATGTTCATTCTTTTGAAGTAACTTAAGATTTTTTTTTTCTTCTTCCACTTTGGATGCTTTTTTTATCCTTAGCATTTTTAAAGTTTTCAGAATGTGTTTAGATGTTAATCTTGTTTTTTAAAATTACTATTATTCATTTGCCTCTAGCTAAATACATGTTGCGGCTTGTCAATCTGAAGACTTGTGTCTTTCTTCATTTGGTGAATTTTCATTTTGAAATAGATGAAAACTCCATAAAAACATAAATGTACAGCTTAATGAATTGTTATAAAGAAAACACTCATTTAACCACTACTCAGTTTGAGAAATACAATACAACCAGCAACACAGAAGCACCATATGCTCCTTTGGAATCACAGCTCGCCTCCCACTTCACTAGGACTGTGTTTAATGGCAAATCACAATTTTCAAAAACATTTCCCAAACCAAGTATGCCTGAAAACTTTAATCTATTTGTAGATTAATTTTTCCCTGTTTTTGAACTTTACGTAGATGGAGTCATATAGTATGTATTTTGTGTCTTGGTGAACATCTTTTCACATGTCTGTTGCTATCACTTTGCTAGATCATAGAGTATGCAAATAGTCAACTTCAGTAGACAAGGTCAAAATGTTTTTCAGTTTACATTTCCACTGGAAATATTTGAGAATTACTGTTGATTTACATCCATACCAGAACTTATTTTCATTCATCTTCTTTACTTCCTTCCTTCCTTCCATCTTTCCTTCCTTCCCTCCCTCTCTCATTCTCACTCTTCTTTCTTCTTTCTTTTTCTTTCTTTCTTTCTTCTTCTTTCTTTCTTTCTTTCTTTTTCTTTCTTTCCTTTCTTTTTCTTTCTTTCCTTTCTTTATATCTTCCTGTCTTAAAATAAATTTTGTCTAGAACTCAAGATGGTGGAGTGAGAGGTGAGACAGAGAACTCCTCCCAAAACCACAGATAGTGTGAAAATATAATTAATACAACTAACCCTAAAACAATAACAGGAAAGAAGGCTGCACAAGATTACATACAGACCTCACAAACAAACAGACCTCACAAAACAGGGTAATGTATGAAAGCCTTGATCTGGCGGGACCCGAGCCCTTCCCCCACCAAAGCTCACTGGCGGGAGGAAGAGAAACGGAGTGGGGGAGGGGGGGAAGCCTGGGACTGCTGAACACCTAGCCCTGGAGATCTGCTTTGTGAGCAGAAATCTACATTGTGTGGTGCTCTGAAGGATGGGGAGCTGGGACAGGCAGAGTGCTTGAGAGACAGATTCCGGCCTTTTGTGGAGGATAGGATCCACACCTGGCCACTCTGAGACAAGGGAATGGCAGAGCAGTCTGAGAGGCTTCCTAACAGTGGGAGGGCAGCTGAAGGTGCGGGGTCTGCACAGAGCTTGCTGCGCGGGAGAAGGGATAGGGGGACAAGGTTGTCTGGTTGTGCTCTGGCCAGCTGGTTGGGAACTTTGGGGAGCTTCAGGTGCCCCAACCCCCTGGCTGGCTACTCAGCTCTG
>JAVSCE010006753.1:0-47083 GCA_032199065.1 Smutsia gigantea
CATCGTTAGTGTACAGGAATGCAACAGATTTCTGTGTATTAATTTTGTATCCTGCAACTTTGCTGAATTCAGATATTAGATTTAGTAGTTTTGGAGTGGAATCTTTAGGGTTTTTTATGTATAATAACATGTCATCTGCAAACAGGAACAGTTTAACTTCTTCTTTGCCAATCTGGATGCCCTTTATTTCTTTGTGTTGTCTGATTGCCGTGGCTAGGATTTCCAGAACTATGTTGAATGAAAGTGGGGAGAGCAGGCATCATTGTCTTGTTCCTGATATTAAAGGAAAGCTTTCAGCCTCTCACAGTAAAATATGATGTTGGCTGTGGGTTTGTCATATATGTCCTTTATTACATTGAGGTACTTGCCCTCTATACCCATTTTGTTGAGAATTTTTATCCTGAAGGATGTTTAATTTTGTTAAATGCTTTTTAAGCATCTATGGAGATAATCATGTGGTTTTAGTCCATCTTTTGTTGATGTGGTGGAAGATGTTTATGCATTTTTGAATGTTGTACAACCTTGCATCCCTGGAATAAATCCTACTTGAGCATGATGGATGATCTTTTTGTTGTATTTTTGAATCCTGTTTGCTAATATTTTGTTGAGTATTTTTGCATCTATGTTCATCAGGGATATTGGTCTGTAATTTTCTTTTTTTGTGGTTTCTTTGCTTGGTTTTGGTATTAGAGTTGATGCTGGCCTCATAGAATGAGTTTTGGAGTATTCCCTCCTCTTCTACTTTTTGGAGAACTTTAGGGAGGATGGGTATTAGGTCTTCACTAAATGTTTGATGAAATTCAGCAGTGAAACCATCTTGTTCAGGAGTTTTGTTCTTAAGTAGTTTTTGATTACCAATTCAGTTTCCTTGCTGGGAATGGTCTGTTTCAGCTTTTCTGTTTCTTCCTGGGTCAGCCTTGGAAGGATGTATTTTTCTAGAAAGTTATCCATTTTTTCTACATTATCCAGTTTGTTAGCATATAATCTTTCATAATATTCTCTAATAATTCTTTGTATTTCTGTGGTGTCTGTAGTGGTTTTTCCTTTCTCATTTCTGATTCTTTTTATGTGTGTAGACTCTCTTATGTTTTTGGTAAGTCTGGATAGGGGTTTATCTATTTTGTTTACTTTCTCTAAGAACCAGCTCTTGCTTTCATTGATTCTTTCTATTGTTTTATTCTTCTCAATTTTATTTCTGCTCTAATCTTTATTATGTCCCTCCTTCTACTGACTTTGGGCCTCATTTGTTTTTCTTTTTCTAATTCCGTTAATTGTGAGCTTAGACTATTCATATGGGATTGTTCTTCTTTCCTGAGGTAGGCCTGTATTGCAATATACTTCCCTCTTAGTAAGGCCTTTGCTGTGTCCCACAGATTTTGTGGTGTTGAATTATTGTTATCATTTGTCTCCATGTATTGCTTGAGTGCTGTTTTTATTTGGTCATTGATCCACTGATTATTTAGGAGCATGTTATTAAGCCTCCATGTGTTTGTGGGATTTTTCATTTTCTTTGAGTAATTTATTTCTAGTTTCATACCTTTGTGGTCTGAGAAGCTGGTTGGTGCAATTTAAATCTTTTTGAATTTACTGAGGCTCTTTTAGTGGCCTAGTATATAATGTATTCTTGAAAATGTTCCGTGTGCACTTAAGAAGAATGTGTATTCTGTTGCGTTTTGGATGGAGTGTTCTGTAGGTGTCCGTTAGGTCCAATTGTTCCAATATGTTGTTCAGTGCCTTTGTCTCTTTGCTTATTTTCTGTCTGGTTGATCTGTCCTTTGGAATGAGTGGTTTGTTGAAGTCTCCTGAAATGAATGCATTCCATTCTGTTTCCCCCTTTAATTCTGTTAGTGTTTGTTTCACATATGTAGGTGATCCTGTGTTGATGCAAGTACTGGTAACACCTGCTTTTTTCTTTCTAGTGTTTGCATGAAATATCGTTTTCCATTCCTTCAGTTTCAGTTTCAGTTTGTGTTTGTCTTTGGGTTTGAAGTGAGTCTCTTGTAGGCAGCATAGACTGGTCTTGTTTTTTATCCATTCAGTGACTCTGTGTCGTTTGATTGGTGCATTCAGACCATTTACATTTAGTGTGATTATTGATAGGTATGTATTTATTGCTATTGCAGGCTTTAGATTCATGGTTACCGAAGGTTCAAGGGTAATTCCCTTACTATCTAACAGTCTTATTTAACTCTCTTAGTATGCTATTACAGACACAATGTAAAGGTTCTTTTTTTTCCTTCTTTTTCTTCCTTATCCGTTCTTTATATATTAGGTATCATATTCTGTACTTTGTCTATCCCTTGATTGACTTAGGGCGTAGTTGATTTGATTTTGCATCTGCTTAGTAATTAATTGTTCTACTTTCTTTACTGTGGTTTTATTTTCCCTGGTAACAGCTGTTTAGCCTTAGGAACACTTCTATCTATAGCAGTCCCTCCAAAATACACTGTAGAGGTTGTTTGTGGGAGGTAAGTTCTCCTAGCTTTTGCATATCTGAGAATTGTTTAATCCCTCCTTCAAATTTAAATGATAATCTTGTCAGGTAAAGTATTCTTGGTTTGAGGCCATTCTGTTTCATTGCATTGAATATACCATGGCACCCCCTTTGGGCCTGAAAGGTTTCTGCTGAGATGTCTGATGATTGGCTGATGGGTTCTCCTTTGTATGTGATCTTTTTTCTCTCTTTTAAAATTCTGTCCTTATCCTTGATCTTTGCCATTTTAATTATTATATGTCTTGTTGTTGTTTTCCTTGGATCCCTAGTATTGGGAGATCTGTGTACCTCCATGGCCTGAGAGAATATCTCCTTTCCCAGATTGGGGAATTTTTCACCAGTTACCTTCTCAAAGAGTTTCTGTCCTTTTTCTCCCTCTTCTTCTGGTGCCCCTATAATGCAAATATTGTTTTATTTGGATTGGTCACACAGTTCTCTCAATATTCTTTCATTCATAGATATCCTTTTTTCTCTCTCTGCCTCTGCTTCTTTGTACTCCTCTTCTGTAATTTCTATTCCATTTACCATCTCTTCTACTACATCTGATCTGTTTTTAAATCCCACCATTGTATGGAATTTCTTAATGATTGAATCTCTGTCTTAATTTCTTCTCTGAGTTCTTGAATATTTTTCTGTAGCTACATGAGCGTGTTCATGATTTTTATTTTGAACTCTCAGGAAGATTGGTGAGTTCAGTTTCACTTGGCTCTTTCCTGATGTTTGTAAGATTTTGGTTTGAACCAGGTTCCTTTGACGTTTCATATTTGTATGTGGCACTTTCTAGTGCCCAGAAGCTCTAATCTCTGTAGCTGCTCAGTCCCTGGAGTGATGTCAGGTGTTGCAGGGGAGCAGTGCTGCTGCCTGGTGGGAGGAAAGAGCTGTTTCCTGCTTCCCAGCTGCAGTGCCTATCTCCACTGTCACAACCAGTGGGCCGAGCACCCAGGTATAAGCCTCTGTGCTATGCTTTTTTAGCTACCATAGGCAAGTCTTCTGTCTGGCTGTCCTGATACCAGGTCAGGGACTTCTCGTTTGTGAGCCAGTCCTGGCTGGCCAGGAGGAAGGCACTGAAGGCTGCATATCACAGTGGGGGGCCTCAGAGCTAAGTATCCAGCCAGGGGGATGGAGTGCCTATAGCTCCTGAAAGTTCCTAACCTGCTGAGCAGAGTGTGCCCAGACAACCTTGTCTGCCTATCCCATTTCCCATGCAGCAAGGTCCGTGCAATGCCCACCCCTTCACAGCCCTCTCCCTGCTAGGAAGCCTCTCAGACTTCCCGCCTTTCCTTTGTCCCAGAGAAGCCAGTTGTGGATCCCTGTCCTCCACAAACAGCTGGAATCTTAGTCTCTCCAAGTATTCTACCTTTCCTAGCTTTCCAACCCCACTAATCTCCAGAGCACCATGCAGTGTAGGTGTGTGCTCCCATAGCAGATCTCCAGGACTGAGTGTTCAGCAGTCCTAGGCTTCCACCCCCTCCCTGCTCCATTTCTATTCCTCCTGCTGGTAAGCTTGTGTGGGGGAAGGGCTTGGGTCCCACCGGATCAAGGCTTTGGTACGTTACCCTGTTTCATGAGGTCTACTCTGTTCTCCAGGTGTATGCAGTCTGGCGCAGCCTTCTTTCCTGTTGCTCTTTTATGATTAGTTGTATTAACTGTGTTTTCATATTATATGTGGTTTTGTGAGGAATTCTCTGTCTCACCTCTCATGATGCTGTCTTTAATCCCCAGTCTTTAGCTTTTGTATTTTTATTTCCTAAATAGCTCTCACATCCAAAACTCTTTTCACCTTTAGTGTTATCATATTAGTTCAGGCCCCTGGGGTTTCTTGCCTGGATTGCTACTATGTATTTTCTGCATCCATTTGTAACACTGTGAAATATCTTTTTTATATTCAGCCAGAATTAGTTATTTTTCTTAAAGAAAATCTGACCCTGTCACTTTTTCTGTGTGTGTAATACATTCAATGACTTCCTTTTACTTAGTTTATAGGTACCTAAAGGGCCCTACCTAATATGGATGCTGGCTACCTCCAGTCATAGGCCTCATTCATGCTATTTTCTCTCTGCTTTATATTGGCCTTTCATTTCCTATAGATGACATGGTATTCCCTATCTCAGAGCCTGTGTGTACCTTCCAAGAAGCCCTACCATAGTAATTCCTATTCCTTCCTATGCTCAGAAGTTAATCTTTTAGAGCTTCCAGTCTGTATGTAATGTTCCTATCATTTACTGCCATAGCACTGTATATTTTTCTTTTATAAAATTAATTATGGTTCGATTAAAACTATTTTAAAATTTTATCTGGCTCCATGAATAAAGTGTGAAATCAGTGAATGCAGGGACTCTGTTGTCTCCATATTGCATCCCTAAAAGGTATCATAGAGGCTCAAATATAATTGGCACTCAATAAATAGTTGAAAGAATGGTTTAATAACTGATGTATATATTAAACATAATATAGTAAATATATACATATATTTTTCATATTCATGTGTGGGTACACACAGAGATAAGTGTGTACACACACTTTTTTCTTGCCATGATGCTCATATTTCCTTAGAAACATAAACTAACATTCCTGGTTAGGATATAATAAAAGTTGTGACTTTATCAAATTTTCTATTAAAAATGATAGCCTTTAGAACATGATTTTGTTCTTTTTCAAAAGTCCAGGAAAAAATAAAATGTGTGTATGCATACACACATGTACATACACATGTGCACGCACTATTTATAATATAAGGTGCAACATATATTTCCTTCACTGTTTGTTAATTTTTTGCCAGACTAACACATTATACATTTAGAAATGAATTGTGCCAGAAAAACATCAGTGTAATAAAGTCTTAGTCTAAAAACCATGAAGTGAGAAAAGAGAAAGGGGATAAATGATGAGAAAGTAAATGTAAGCAATTCAGAGTTTAGAAGGTTCCATGGGAATTAGAAAACTTTAGTAGATGGGAGAAGAGAGTCTAAATTCTCTAGGTAATTTCCTCTTGTTCAGAATCTAGGCTTTACCAAACACTGTTTTTTTTCCTATTTTCCTCGCAAAGACATTCTGTTTTTGTGCTCAAGGTTACACTCTCCATCCTGAAGTTATTCATTCAACAAATATTGATTCCTTGCACAGCACTGTAC
Organism: Smutsia gigantea; assembly: GCA_032199065.1. NCBI lineage: Eukaryota > Metazoa > Chordata > Mammalia > Pholidota > Manidae > Smutsia > Smutsia gigantea. Next base: position 5,626 of record JAVSCE010006753.1, read on the forward strand.
TGGTCAGCGGTAAGCTAAAACCAAGTGCTCTTTGCTCTCATTATGCTTCTAATCTAGGGAAAGACACAGCCATTAATCACATAATCAAACTGGTGTTTTTATAATTATGTGAGATAAGTGATTGGACAGAAAGGACTAAGGCCAGGGCTCTGTAACTAAATAAACTTATCAAGGCTTGGAAGGTCAGCAAAGAGTTCCTTGAGAATGTACTGCTTGACACAGATGCTGAAAGATGAGTAATATTTAACAAGACTAAGGGTAGTAGGTGATGGCTATCTAAGAATCAGAGTCCTGTGTCCCTGGAGTGCAGAGAGAACAGAGTGATGAAAGATGAGTGTGGAGAAGCAGACAGGTTGGAGGGCCTTTTAGGAGCCATGTTGTAACATGAGAAAAATGAGACAATATTGATGGGTTTATGCTGTGATGTAACATCATGAATCAGCTTTTCATTTTCAAAAACTAAGAATATAGATTGAAAGGAAATAAAGCACAGATGGAGAAATGAGGAAGGATCTTACGTTGTGTGGGTTTTTGCTTGTGCTAGCTAACTTACATGTGAGATACTAACGAAGGTACTTCTTGATAATCTCACAAGTCATCTGTCGTTTCTCAGGATAGAGTGGAACTTTGGTTTAGCTCTCAGAAGGAGAACTTTATATCTTGCCCCTGTATACAAATCAGAAGCAGGTATTCAGAATAAGAACAATTCAGAGACTGAAATGTTTCCCTTTTCATTAAACAGACCAGAAGGAAGCTAAAGAAGGGAGACTATGATCAGGGTCTTCCTTAGGAATGACATGGACTCCAGGGGGTGATTAGAGCCCAGGGAGTAACTATTACTGCAGCTCTTTAGTTGTTAAATTTCTCCTGACTGATGCATCTACCCATGGCTAGTGAGGTAACTAGTTCAGAAACTATGGATTTGATTAGTCCTGTTTCAATTCCAGCTCCTTCCCAAAGCCGTCCACCTTTGAAATATCCAGAACATTCACTCAAGATCCAGATAGCAATGGAGAAATGTGCCCAAACATTCTGAATCAGAATATAGAATAAGATGCCCTATCTAGCAATACCATACACAGTACTTACATGTAATGGTGGTATGGACTCTTCAGTACTTTATCAGAGATGTGAAGAGAACCTGAGACTTAACATAATGTAAATTATATATCAAATAATGCATGTATGCATACTTTGTTGAAATTTTGTCTAATAGAAAAATAATATATCAAGTAATGATTATTTCATAAGATCTTGGTAGAATTATATTGGTTAATATAGGAAAAATTTATTGTTTAATAATTTAGAATATTTCAGCGTTTATCTTCTCTCTGGACTTGAGAGCTTTTTATTTTTTGTTGGCCTGTGCTGAAAAGCAGTGAGTTCTTTGAATTTATAGCATTTTTATTTAGCTAGCTAGCTAGTCATCTGTCTGTCTATCCATCTATTTTCCTTCTTACCTTCCTCCCTCAATCTGTGTACAAAAGGATGCTGACTTAAATTTTGGGCAATCTATGGTATTATAACATCTATGTATAAGTTAACTGTTTTATGCTTCTATCAGCTCATGTTATCTCATGACATTAGAGATAAGCTGAGAAAACTGAAAATCTTTACTTCCTTTCATTTAACATAGGTACAATTTTAACTGTGTATAAAAGTATGGGCTGCTATATACAGTATATATACATACATGATTTGAAACTTATGTAAAACTGTATATACTACAAACACACACATTGTGCTTTCCCTAATATATATTTTTCATTCCCTAATTTTGTATGTATTTGACAATGAAAATGTGTGTTTATGTATACACAGGGAAAGTACACTGTTTGCTAGTGGTTTTGACTTTGAAACCATATGAGCCTGGTTTGAAATCCAAGCTTTGACACTTCCTAGATACTTGACTATGAGCAAATTTGTTGGCCTTCTTTTATTGCCTTAGTTTCCTTAATGGTAAGCAACACTAAAAATGTGTATCTTACAGGTTTATTATAAGAAGAATGATAATGTGTGATCATTATTAGAGTTCCTGTCACATACTAAGTACACATAAATTCTTTTTTTATAGTAAAATAAGATGTGACATGATGTAATTTGAAATAACTGCTGTAGATAATGATACTGTTTTCCCAAAGGCAAATAGTAACACAGAAAGAGAGAAGCCTTCAAAGTCTGATATATGTGGACTCTACTCAGTTTCTCCAAGTACCATCTGTGTTAGGTTGGGCAAGTTTACTCAGCCTCTCTTTTTCTATTTCCTCACCTAAAAAATGAATTTAACAGTGCCTGGCTGATACAAGGGTTCCATATAATGTATGCATACTTTCTGTCAAAATATCAAGCATGTAGTAGCAATTTGTCTTCAACTTTATAATCATATTCTAATCTGTGTTTTCAGGCTTTCACATTTTGTCAATATTTGTAATTAATAGTATGATTGCATTTGCTTACAACTTAGGAAAACATAATGACAAAGTTTCAAATGGCTAAGTGATTCTCTTTTTTTCCCTTTTGATAAAGTTTTGGACACTTTGCCACCCATGCGCTATCAGGAGACCATGAGTACCATCCTGACGTGGATCCAGCAGTCGGAAACCAAGCTTTCTGTACCTCAGGTCACTGTCACTGAATATGACATCATGGAGCGGAGACTTGGGGAGTTGCAGGTCTGTGAATATTTGTATATCTTAAACAATAAATATTTGTATATCTTAAAGTGCCGATCTCACCTATCAAGCAATCACATTGGTCTAACCTTAAAATAATATTAGAATTAAAGTAATTGTAGCAAGTGTTATAGTTCAGTAGTTGAGAAAAGGAAGGTAAGACTTTAAAACTAGAACTTTTTATGCATTTGTGCCTTCTCTCTCCATAAGATAAAAAGTCCATCTTTGAAGGTCTGATATGGCCTACTTATGAGGTATTTTCTTTCTTTTAGTGTGTATTTTCAGACACATTGATTTTATTATAAAAGTTATTTTCCTCCCTTTGCTGATCTGTAGCTCTACTCATATTTCCAAACAGAAAGGGATAAAATCAAGTAGTTATAAAATTAGTTTTAATTTAAACGTTAGTCTCACATAATATTGTATTTAGTTATTTTGAGTTCTGTTAACTACATTTTTAATAGCTTTCTGTCAGGGAATATAAAATATTAATATGGGAAATGAAGGAAATAATTAATAAGAGACTTTAGAATACTCCTCCAAATAATTCTGAAAAGCCTGTGTTATATCCAATAGCATATTGCTTTTGAAGACAGGAGAACACTCATCAATTATATTTAGGAGCTGAAGTAATATAGCCACATTTTGAGAATTAAAGTAAAAACGCTAAAACTTTTACTTTGTTATATTGAGAGTCCTATTTTGAGAGTTAAATATCATTTCTTTAAAAAGTAATTTTATAAGTATTTCTTCAAAGAAGTCTTTAAACATTGCCTAGTATATATTGTTCTATTTAGACTATTTCCTCTACTATAATACCAAAAAACCTGTAACTGCTTAATTTTTGTCTTTATGTTGTTTTTTATCATACTTGGAATTATTCCTAAACTGATTTTGAAGAACATGTGACTTAACAGAACTAAAAGCTTAAAGGAAAAATGAATACAAAGGTATAGCAATTAGGGGAGTAGAATAAGCACGCAAGAAATGGTACGTAAATGAGTAGAAGAGTGTATTTCCACTGAGAAAACAGTGAAGAAGGGAACAATTTTTAATAAATGTTATTGAGGAAATGTATTAACTTAAAAAAATTGAAGTTGGAACTTTGTGCCAAGCATTATACCAAGCCAAAATACTGTATAGATTTTAAAAGTTCAAAATCGTTTTAATAAGCATAAATTTTGGAGAAATTTTTAAGAAAAAAATCCTTAAAAACGTATGATGGGGAAGCACAAAAATCAATGAAAGCAATTGCAAACATTGTAAAAATACCAGAGAGAGTTTAAAAGAAAAACGAGACCAAGGAAAATATTTGTCTGGGTAAGGGAGAAAGTTATTAACAAGAAAGTCCCCAAAAAGAGACATATACGACCATTAAACCTATGAGAAATTGTAACCCAAACTGTAAAGGATGTGGTAAAATTTTACAAGATGGGATACCATTTTTCACACACTAAATTGCAAAAATTGATAATATAAGCACAGGTCTGGCAGCAATGAGCTATATCCTCACTTTCTGGTGGGTATGTAAATTGAATGTAGATTTTACTGAGGAAAGCTTTTCAATACCCTAATAACATACAAAATAATTCATTTAATTGCATATAGGAATACTATTTCCATGAATTTTCTATGTTATGGAAATAATAAAAATGTAGTAAAAATGTAGATATATGGAGATAGATCATAACATAATTTATGGGAATGGAAAACTAGAAATTAATTTATAGAGCTAATAATGGGAAATGGTTAAGTGAACTAGAGAAGCCATTAAAATTTACGTTTTTGAAAAATACTTAAAAACATGGGAAAAGTCTCACAATAAAATGCCTAGTTCAAAATGTAGTTATATGCATGCTAGATATTGTCTAAGTAATCAAGGGTGACAGTTTAATAAACTAAAATAAAAACAAAGTAAATAATATTAAAGTACCACAAAATAGGCATACAATATTATGCAACCATAAAAGTTATGTGGTTAACGTATTTGGGGGATATTATAGGTAACATTATAGAAAAAGGAATAATTGTTATGTGTGTATATAATATCAGATAAGATTTAATTATACATAGGGAAGACTTAAAGTTTATATAAAATCATAGTAGTTGTATATAATGCATCTCTTTTTTATATTTTTTATGGTGAACCTTTATGACTTCATAACCAGAAAGTAACATTTAAATAAATATTGAATAGAGGAAACCTAAAGATGGGTATCTATTATAAGGGATTTTGTATAGGTTATACAGTATAAATGTAAAACCAACTTCATAAATTCTACCAAAATTATCCTAGAATTTCACTGTAATACTACAAAATGGAACAATGTCTTTTGAAAAATAGGTAATTTTAGTTAACTGATATTAGTAGGTCTTCTGTCTGGTAACTCATCTAGAGTTTTGTTATGTCATATGTCAATATGATTGAGTTAATTTTTAGCTAGGGAGGTTAGAAGCTGTCTTACAGTTTCTGTACTGTCTTACAAATGGCTCAGTACAATTAAGTTAACTCTATTAACTGTATAGTAAATGCAGCTAATTATATACAGACATGATGCAATAAAATTAGGTGTGCTAAAATTAGTTTAACAAGATACAGTTTTGGATATGTTAGGTATTGTTCATAAAAACAGACACAGTTTTAGATAAAATATTCTTGAATAATGTGCAAATTACCATTATGGTAAAAAGTAGAATTGAAACTACCACTCATTATTTTATAACTGACATTAATTATATCATCTGTTTTTTAGATGTTTGAATTACATAGCTTTCATTTTAAGTACTTATAATTTAACTGAAACTCATCAGTGTAACTATACAATGAAACTCTATATTCTTCATCAATTAGTATATATGCACTTTCCTCTTTTAATTTGAGGTTTTACAAAACTCTCTGCAAGAACAACAAAGTGGCCTAAATTATCTCAGCACCACTGTGAAGGAGATGTCAAGGAAAGCACCCTCTGATATTAGCCAGAAATACCAATCAGAATTTGAAGACATTGAGGGCCGCTGGAAGAAGCTTTCCTCCCAGCTGGTGGAACACTGCCAAAAGCTAGAGGAGCAAATGGCTAAACTCCGAAAAATTCAGGTAATCCAATATTTTACTTTTTCTTTACTCATGTGTTTCTTTACTCATTTCTCTCCTAACAATATGTTGTAAAGTTTAAAGGTAAATACACATTTAACTTCCATAGTCCTTCAAACGCAGTGATAAGATCAAAACACACCAATCTTTCTCAAAGGAGTGTAGTTTGTCTATTTCTTATAAGAAAACAATAAGAGTTCTGATACTTAGATTTTCTTTAGAATGAAATTTATTCCCACCTATAGCAATAAGACTTAGACATGTTTTTAGGTCCATTATTTTCAAAACCATCTTTCCTTTAGTCTGGTTGTCCTTTAAAATATAGGTATCATTTAGCTTATGAATAGATAAATCTTTTCATATCACTTCATCAACATAGTTCACTTACATGTATAAATTAGACCCATCACCTTCCACAAATCAGCTTCTGCTGACTTAATTGGTTTGAAGAGTGCCACCATACTACTAGTCACCAAGGTAAAAATAGTAAACTAACAATTACATTCTAGCCTAAAGTCTCTTATGGGGTCAATTATTGTGAAGAATGTTAATGCCAGAAAGAATGTCTGACAGCATCATGGCATGGTGGAAAAGCATTGCGACAGGATACTTCTGGATTTAAATTGCATGTCTACCTACTTAATTGTTCATTCTTACCTTTTACAAACCGAAAGACTGAGCAGTCCTAAAATACTTGGTAAAGCGCAACATACATATGTACATGTTTCTACATATAAACTTCTGTGAACATGCATGTGCATGCATACATGTGTACATACCTAAAAACACATTTTTGTGAATACCAGTGGTAAAAAAGGTATAATATTAAGGTCCTCACCAATGAGGAGCCTACATTCTAGTGAAGGAGAAAGGTAAATGGATTAATTTCTTATTGCTGCTGTAGCAAATTATAATAAAAATTTTATTATAATAAAATTTATTTATAATAAAATTACCACAATTTTATTCTCTTAAAAACCACACAAATTTATTATCTTATGGTTCTGGAGGTCAGAAGTCTAAAACTAGTCTCATTGGGCTAAAATCAAGGTGTAGGCAAAACTGTACCCTTTCTGGAGGCTTTAGGAGAGGACCTATTCCCTTGTCATTTTTAGCCTCAGGAAATAACATGCATTTCTTGGCTTATGTCCCCATCCTCTGTGTTCAAGGCCAGCAGTATAGCATCTTCCAGTCTCTCTCTCTGACTCTCACATTTCAGGCCCCCTCTTAATAAGGACCCTGTGATGGCATTGTGCCTGGCTGAATAACTCAGGATAATCTCCAGTATTTTTTTGCTATGTAAGGTAACATATTCTCAGGTTCAGAGGATGAAGGCATGAACATCTTGGGAACTTATTATTCAGCCAACACAGGAAATAAATTAAACAGTATGGTAAACATTATGACAAAAGACCAAAAGAAACCCAACATAAACTGGGGGAAAGGGGTTATGAAATGTTCTTGGAACATGGGTTATCTCTGACAAAATGGAGCTGTATGTTCAATTAACTGGAAGTGGTTCAATACTGGGGAGACAAAAGATGTGTTTGGAGATTAATAATATATGGTTGAAAAAGATGGTCTCAAAGTAGATATTGAATGTAGCTGGATGCTGTGCTTTGGAATACGAATTATAACCTAATGGTGATGGGATTAAAAAAGAATAATAATGTAGAACTGTTTTTGGTACTTTAAAGGGGGAAAGGTGTGGTAATATTTGTGTTTTCAAAACATCACGCTGATAAGGGAAAAAGGAGGGAAGAACAATACTGACACCAATGTGAAGAATGGATTAGAGGAGCGCATGCTTAGGCAGGTACCAAAAAGAGCTAATGGAGTAATCAAGAAGCCAAACAATAAGATGCGGACTAGGACAGTGGTGAGGTAGAAAAATCACAAAACCAGACTTGGGAGATGCCAGGAAGGTGATAATGTTGAAACCTGAAGTTAGATTTAGTCTAATGCTTTTAAAAATCATTATTAATCGTATCGACAGGATCAACTTTCTCTGAAGCCCCTATTGTCAATAGAAATGTAACTAACAAAGGAGGAAATAGCGCCTGTAGACAGAATATTTGAATTATATGGAAATAGAGAAGTTTGAAAATCATGCATTTGAAAAGTAACCAAAAAAAAAAAAGGAGTAGGGGAAACAAAAGGCAATATGTGAAAGAATAATGAGAGGTACTTGGCTATTTATAAATGAGAATACTTGACATTTTCCCCCTGATCATTACTTCATGGTGGTCGGGCAAATAAGAAAGGAAAAGTTTTCTCTTTACAGATGACAAATTCTTGGTCTGAAAGTTCCCAACTGGAGGGACTATTTAAACTGTCAACTGTAGAAAACAATTTGTGGAAGTTCAGGTTTAGGGAGGCTATAAAAACACCATTACATTGAGTTTATTGTTCCTGGTTTGGTTTATGTACTGTAAGGGCACATTGTTAGTATTATCATGAGTTGTTTTGTAACTTAAAATTTCTCTGGAGGGGGATATGATTTAATGTTCTCAAGAGTATCATCATAAAACCACATTTGGTAGTAATTTTTTATTTTTAACAATAGCAGACTTCATACACTAGTGCTCATACAACAGATCATAAAAATGCAATCTTAGTAAAAATATTATTTTCCTGAAGAGCTACTTAGAGACATCCTTCAAACATGGAAATTGTTCCTGGGTTTATGTTCAAACATACCTCTGGGATGAATTGTGTTAAGATAAATCAGCACCCTAATAATGCTTAAAATGGGTTTCTGATTCCAGAACCACATAAAAACCCTGAAGAACTGGATGGCTGAAGTTGATGTTTTCCTGAAGGAGGAATGGCCTGCCCTTGGGGATTCAGAAATTCTAAAAAAGCAGCTGAAACAGTGCAGGGTAAGATTTTTATGACTCCTCTCTTTGAAGACTTTCATGTGGAAGTAGTTACTTGGTTATATCAGTGGTTCTCAACTGGGGCAGTTTTGTTCCCCTGGGGGGCATTTAGCAATGTCTGGAGATGTTTTTGTTTGTCACAACTTAGAGTGGGGTAGGGTGGGTAGAAGCCAGGGATGTTTCTAAATGTCCTACAGTGCACAGAACAGCTCCCCCGACCACAACTAAGAATTACTCAGTCCAAAATGACGGTTGTGCCAAGGCTGAGAAACTGGGTTAAATAAATGAGAACCAAAAAAAACATTACCTTTTACTCTATCCTCATTTTATAAGACTTTCTGATATAAAATACAGTTTGATTTAAAGGTAAAGACTCCTTTAAGCTACTTGATAGATCTTATTACAGATGATTACTCATACTATGTTGCTGTCTCTGTGTACATTACACTGTACTAGAATATTACACAGTATGGATTTTAAAAATAGTATTCATTATACCATTGTCACGCAGCAGGAAGAAAATAGCTCTTTAAAGAATTTTCTTTGCAAATACAAAAAAAAATTCCACCTTACAAATAACCTTAACACCCATCATGCTATAAACAATTGCTGTGACAGCCTGCATTTGAAAACCAAATCCTTTCAAAAATAGTAATGTATAAAGCCCATCATTTTCACACATTTTTCTAACAAGGAACATTAAATTTATTTGCTTTTGTATCTAATCTAAGTAGAATACAGATAATTCCCTACTTCAGTCATGCTGTAAAAACTACTGAACATTTTTTGCAGCCTGAGACATGTGTGTAGTATCATGATTCCTAATTATATGTTTTCTATCTATGTTTCGTTTCTAATATGTTGTGGTAATGCTAGCTTAAATTGAATTATTTCCTTAGCTTTTAGTCAATGATATTCAGACAATTCAGCCCAGTCTAAACAGTGTCAATGAAGGGGCACAGAAGATAAAGAATGAAGCAGAGACCGGGTTTGCTTTGAGACTTGAGACAGAACTCAGAGAGCTTAACACTCAGTGGGATCACATATGCAGACAGGTATGTACAGCCTCCTACACTGTGGCTTGCCTTTATTTAATTAAGATTTCTGAATATCTCCTTCCACTATTGCCCTTTTTAAGTTTAGTCTCTGGGTATGTCAATGCTTTAAGCATGGTTAATTCAAACTAGCTTTTGTCTAGCAATAAAATATTTGCATAGTGGGTATTTTAAATAATATATATTCATCTTGTTGGGGTCCTAAGATAACCTTCTTTAATACAACTGTCACATTGAACAATAAAGTCCTATTCTTAGGCATTATTTTCTTTGAACATTTTCTCCAGTGCATAACATTATAATAGCAATTGGATTAACAAAAGATTCTTTATACTTGTATAGTTGGTACAGAAATAAAATGGATGAGAAATATATATGAGTGCACAAGGATGATAAATAATTTTCACTTCTGGTTGCTAAGATTGACAAGTTTGGTTTCTTCAATACATTTTTTTTTCAACAAATGAATTAAGATTTGGAGATAGTTAAGAATAGCTCGGTGAAAAAAAAACACAAAATAACGACTTTGACATCTGAGCTCCTCATTTTTAGATAGCAAAATGTTTTATAGATACATATTTTCAATTTTAAGATTAAATTATGGAAAAGTAAATATTGTATACACAAGTAGTGTATATCTAATCCTTCTAGTTCAAAAGATGACATTTTGACCTAAAGCAGTGATTATTTCTCATGTGCCAATGCCTTTTTTGAAGCTAATGAGAGGTTTCATTTCTGTGTATTAAAGGCAGTAAGTCTTTAGTTATTTCTAAGTAGACTTTCAAAGGTGAAAAGAAGTCGTGCCAAAAGACAAAAATTAAATTTCAAAAACAAAAGAATTTAGAAAAATAAATGGGAAGGCAAGTCATCCAACTAATACTGCCATTGACAAATGCTCAGTGGTTCCATTAACTCACAGATGGAATAGCCCTAGGTCAGCTAGTTTGCATTCGTTTCCTGGAGTAAGCCAGTTGTGCAAGGGATTTTCAGAAAAAAAATATTACTTAGATAATAGATTATACCACTGATGTTTTCCTGAGGCCAGTATGAAAGGTATTTGTTTGTTGAATGTCTTTAATGGATAAATAAAAAGGAAAACACCAGTTTATTTAGAGCAAGAAGAAAATAACAGCAAAAAGTTTATATAAAGTCAACAATATTACTGAAAGCTCAACGTTTGTACATGTTAGAGAACTGCTATTTTTAAAGCATTTAAATTCTTAAAATTTCTTTGCTTAAGACCTTATGTCTGCTACAAAATGTACCAAAAATTTGTTGTTCAAGAGAAGTGTTATAAACACATTAGCTTGCTGCACAACAGACATTCCATAGAACCCAGCCATGTTCTCATCCTGTCCTAGAATATTTTATGTCTCTCTGGTTCTCCTTGAAATATCACACTGCCCATGCTCTGACTTTATCACCAAACTGCCAAGGGCAGGCCATTCCTCCTTCAGGGAAACATCAATTTCCCCCATCCATTTCTTCAAGGTTTTTATGTGGTTCTGGAATCAGAAACCCATTTTAAGCATTATTAGGGTGCTGATTTATCTTAACACAATTCATCACAGAGGTATGTTTGAACACAAACCCAGGAACATTTCCCATGTTTGAAGGATGTCTCTAAGTAGCTCTTTGGAAAAAAAAATTTTTACTAACACTATATTTTTATGATCTGTTGTTTGAGCACTGGTGTATGAAGTCTGCTATTGTTAAAAATAAAAAAAATTTACTACAAATGTGGTTTTATGATAGTACTCTTGAGAACATTAAATCATATCCTTTCAAACCTAGCGTTTGAAAGAATGAAATCGTAGTCAATAAGAGAAGGAATACAGTGCAGTAAAGGCATGGAAGCCAAGTTTGGATGTTGGGATCAATTCAAGGCTCCAGATAGAAGAATGGCAACCAAGTGTAAATCTATGTACTAGGGAAATGGTGAAAAGTAGAAAGCTTTCCCTCTAAGATCAGGAACAACATAAGCGTGCCTGTTCTCAACCCTCCTTTTCAAAATAGTATTGGAAATCCTACTCGAAGGAAATAGGAAAGAAAAATAAATAAAAGGCATCCAAATCAGAAAGGAAAATGTAAAATTGTATCTGTTTGCAGATGATATGATCTTATATATAGAAAATCCTGAAGACTACACCAAAAAACTGTTAAAACTAGTAAAGTTGCAGGATACAAAATCAGTGTACCAAACTATACAGTAATCAGTTGTGTTTCAATAAACTAACAACAGAATATATGAAAAAGAAATAAAACAATATCATTTACAATAATACAAAAACAATAAAAGTGTTGGGAATATGTTTAGCCAAGGAGGCTAAAGATCTGTACACTGAAAACTAAGACTTTGATGAAAGAAATTAAAGAAGACACAAATAAATGGGAAGATATCCTGTGTTTACGCATCAGAAAAATTACTATAAAATGTTAATATTACCCAAAGCCATCTATAGAGTCAATGTAATCCCTATCAAAATTCTAATGGCACTTTTCACAGAAATAGAAAAAAATACTAAAATTTATGTGGAACCTCAAAAGACCCCAAATAGCCAAAGGAGTCCTAAGAAAAAAAAGCCAGAGGCATCACACTTCTGATTTCAAGCTATATTACAAAACTATAGTAATAAAACCAGTGTGGTACCATAAAAATACACATATACACCATTGGTAGAGATTCGAGATTCCAGACATAAACTCTCACATATTCAGTCAACCAATATTTGATAAGGGAATTGAGAATACTCATTCAGAAAACGATAGTCTCTTCAATGAATGTTGTTAGAAAAACTGGATAATCACATGCAAAAGAATGAAACTGGACTCCTATCTTACACCACAAAAATTAACTGAAAATTGCTTAAATACTTAAACATAAGAGTTGACATCATAAAGTTCCTAGAAGACAACACAGGGATAAAGGTCCTTGACATTGGTCTTGGCAACAATTTTTTGTATATGACAGCAAAAACACAAGTAGCAAAAGCAGAGTAAATAAACTACATAAAAAGCATAAGGGGGTAATATCTCAAATACCTAAGGAACTCATAACTCAGTGGCAAAAAAAAAAGCTTGATTAAAAACTGGACAAAGGAATTGAATAGACATTTTTCCAAAGAAGACAAATAAATCGCCAGCACAAACATGAAAAGATGCTCAACATCACTAATTATCAGGAAAATGCAAATCAAAACCACAATGAAATACGGCCTTACATCTGTGAGAATGGCTATCATCAAAAAAAAAAAAAAAAAAAACAAGAGACAAAAAGTGCTGGCCAGGATGTGGAGAAAAAGTAACCCTTGTGCACTGTTCACGGGAATGTAAATTGATGCAGCCACTATGGACATACGCTTCCTCAAAAACTTAAAAAAAGGACTACCATATGATCCAGCAATTCCAGTTAAGGATATCTATCCAATGGAAATTAAATCAGGATCTTGAAGAGATACCTGCACTCCCATATTCATTGCAGCATTATTCACAATAGCCAAATTATGCAAACAACATGTGTCTATCTGTGGATGAATGGGTAAAGATGTGGTGTATGTGTATACACACATACACACACACAATGGATGTTAATTAGCCATGAGAAAGAAGGAAATACTGCAGTTTGCAACAATCTGGATGAACTATAAGGGCATTTTGCTGAGTGGTGAAGTAATTCAGAGAAAAACAAATACTGCCTGATTCACTTATACGTAGAATCTAAAAAAGCCAAACTCAGAAACAGTAGAGTTGTGGTTGTCAGACCTTGGGGAATGGGGAAAATAGAGAGATGTTGGTCAGATGGCACAAACCTTCAGTTATATGATTAATAAGTTCTCAGTATCTAATTTGTAGCATGATTGATCAGTACTGCATTGTATACTTGAAAGTTGCTAAGAGAGTAGATTTTACATGTTCTCACCACAAAAAGAAAACTGTTAATCATGTGAGGTGATGAAAGCATTAACGAATTCTACTGTGGTAGTCATTTCACGATATATACATGTATCAAAGCATCACATTGTACGTCTTCAACTCACACAATGTTATATGTCATTTATATCATGATAAAGCTGGGGAGGGGTAAAGAGGAGTGGGGAGGGGCAGTACTGAATGTTCGATTTACAAATTCTAGAACAGGAAACATGAGGAACTTTGTGTTTTATCTCTGCAGTTGAGACATTGTAGTCTGCTAAAATGTAGGGGTAGATTAGGCAATTCAAGGTTAGAATGTTGGCATCACTAATGTGATAAAGGTGCGGGAAAAATTTGATTTTAACCCAAATATTTTCACAGAAATATTTCTAAAGTGTGAAATAAAAAAAAATTGTATCTCTCTTTGTTCAGTTATAGAGTTGTGGAATGTTACATTTGGAACAAACCTTGAAAATCATTTAGCCCAACTGTTAGGTTCCTTATGAAGCTGAGATAAGAAATGAAGTGATGTTCCCAGGTCCACTTAGCTTGCCAGTGGTTGAACCCAGGTATCCTGATTCCAAAGCTTGTGTTCTTCCCAGTACACTTGTGCTGTCACCTCAGAATGACATTCTGCCTTTATTTCCTTAAAAATAAAAATCACTCCTAACCCCATACACCAAAGTAAACTCAAAATGGATCAAAGACCTGAATGTAAGTCATGAAACCATAAAACTCTTAGAAAAAAATATAGGCAAAAATCTCTTGGACTTAAACATGAGCAACTTCTTCATGAACATGTCTCCCCAGGCAAGGGAAACAAAAGCAAAAAAACCCAAATGGGACTATATCAAACTAAAAAGCTTCTGTACAGCAAGGGATACCATCAGTAGAATAAAAAGACTTCCTACAGTATGGGAGAATATATTCATAAATGACATATCCGATAAGAGGTTGACATCCAAATTATATAAAGAGCTCATGCACCTCCACAAACAAAAAGCAAATAAGCTGAGCAAATGGGAAGAGGACATGAACAGACATTTCCCCAGATAAGAAATTCAGATGGCCAACAGGCACATGAAAAGATGCTCCACATCACTAGTCATCAGAGAAATGCAAATTAAAACCGCAATGAAATATCACCTCACACCAATTAGGATGGCCAACATCCAAAAGACAAACAACAAATGTTGGCGAGGATGTGGAGAAAAGGGAACCCTCCTACACTGCTGGTGGGAATGTAAATTAGTACAACCATTGTGGAAAGCAGTATGGAGGTTCCTCAAAAAACTCAAAATAGAAATACCATTTGACCCAGGAATTCCACTCCTAGGAATTTACCCCAAGAATGCAGCAGCCCAATTTGAAAAGGACAGATGCACCCCTATGTTTATTGCAGCACTATTCACAATAGCCAAGAAATGGAAGCAACCTAAGTGTCCATCAGTAGATGAATGGATAAAGAAGAGGTGGTACATATACACAATGGAATATTATTCAGCCATAAGAAGAAACAAATCCTACCATTTGCAACAACATGGATGGAGCTAGAGGGTATTATGCTCAGTGAAATAAGCCAAGCCAAAAAAGGCAAGTATCAAATGATTTCACTCATATGTGGAGTATAAGAACAAAGAAAAAAACTGAAGGAACAAAACAGCAGCAGACTCACAGAACCCAAGAATGGACTAATAGTTACCAAAGGGAAAGGGACTGGGGAAGATGGGTGGGAAGGGAGGGATAAAGGGGAAAAAGGGCTATTACAATTAGCACACATAATGTAGCGGGGGTGGTGGTGGGGTGGGGGGATACGAGGAAGGCTGTATAACAGAGAAGGCAAGTAGTGATTCTATAACATCCTTCTATGCTGATGGACAGTGACTGCAATGGGGTATGTGTTGAGGACTTGATAATAGGGGAAGTCTAGTAACCATAATTTGCTCATGTAATTGCATATTAATAATAGCAAATATATATATAACATAATAAAAATAAAAATGTTTTAAATTTAAAAAAATGTATTAGAAAGTGATAGACATTGAAGGTAGTCTAAAGAGATTCAATAGTGCAGTAGTTGCATAGTGGATTCCCTGATGAAGATACCCAAAAATAATATAATAGAAAATAATTTCAATATATAATTAAAGGAAATTTTCCTAAATAAATAAATAAATAAAAATAAAAATCACTCATGATCCCTTTCTTGTGGCATAGTTTTACAGAATGCAGTTTTTGGTTTTTTTTTAATTACAGGTCTTCTGCTAAGTTCCGTTAGTCACTCTAATGTTATTGTTCCTTTGCCAACTGCCTCAAAAGACATAGTAGAGCAGAGTAGAAGTCTAACAGCATGTTTACTTATATTTATTATAGGCTTATTGACTATGCAAAATAATCTTTATACCTTAACTAGTGTAATTGTTGGACATATTATTCTAGTTGTGTCAGAGTGAAGCATTTATTTACATTACAAAGTTCAGGTAGTATATTCATCTAGGAAAGTAAAGAACATAAAAATCATTTAGTTTAACTGTATTTGGTTTAAGATGGTTGTAAAATATAAGGAAAATTAATATGATGATTCTGCATGAATTCAGTATCTGGTAAAGTGCCATGAAAACCTCATTATACTAAAACTATGCATTATATATTAAGACTTACAATTACAACTCTGCTACTTAGAAGATAGAACTCTACTTAATCCCAGAAAAATAACAGCATTTGAGTAAAGTTACTTTTTAAAGTAAAGGAGAAGCCCTCTATATAATCATTCCAATATAAATTGGTATTTTTCTCTCAATATGGTGTACTTAGTAGCAAGCCATTTGCATGCACAGATCATTTTATTTTAGATATTTTAAGTTTTGCTATCTTTATGGTTACAAATAATAAACTCTATTGTAAAAAGTTAGTATTTCAGAAATATATGAGGCTTTAAAAAGCTCGTCTCCTATCACCACATACTGTTTTGCAACACGCTTTATAAACTTGAATTTGTATACTGAACAACTTTTATTTCAGTATAGATGTATTGGTGTTACATGATATTACACTTTGTGTGTGTGTACCTGCATGTGTGTGCATATGTGTGTGTGTGTATCACAATTTGTTTAAGCCTCCATGAAACCACATTTGGGTTTGTTTCCATGGCTGTCTTCAAAGCTGAATTGAACAGTATACATTCAACTTTGTACACTTTGTTTTGTATGAGTCATTCTTTAAAGTGGAAGAGTAGACTGAGATTTATGAATCTTAAAAATCTTAATACATTTTGTCAATTTACTATCTACAACATACTATGTTAGATATTTACCTCAGCAAGTCTGAAAACCTTTGTTTCCCTACATTCCTACCCAAACTGGGCATTTTCACTAACGATTTTTCCCAACCTTACATTTAAAATGCATAAATTCAAATTTATGATCATTTAATTATAAATGGTACTGAGCATCCTTGCACATATATATGGCCAAAGTTTAGGGTTTTTTTCTGTGAATTACATAACTGTTCTTTATCTGTTTTCTAGTTTTTTTCTTTCTGATTTATGAGTTTTCTGTGGGTATATGATTGTTAAGCTCCTAGGGTTTTGAGTTTGTAAAACAGGATCAAAGAGCACAAACAATTTCTATCTTTATGTGTGCCAATTAATTTACTTTTCCAACTGAAATATATTATGAAAAAAGTTTGTTATTCTGTATTCGCAGAAAAGCATTGCCATACACAAGAGCTAAATTACAGTCAAAGGGGAATCCGTTCATTTTATTAAGCATGCCAAGTAAATGGCTATATCTTATTTTGATGCTTATGTGAAGTTAAGTGTATCCACTCACCATGAGTTATTTTTCTCATTCCTATAAGCTTCTTACTAATTGTTTCATTCTTTCTATTTAAGCTTTCTATTTGTTACAGACTGCTCTAAATAATATAATGATAATGTTTTGTAACTTTGAGTATTCATGCCTGTCTTGTTGGTTTGTTTTATGGAAGGTCTATGCCAGAAAGGAAGCCTTAAAGGGAGGTTTGGATAAAACTGTCTGCCTTCAGAAAGATCTGTCAGAGATGCATGAATGGATGACACAAGCTGAAGAAGAATACCTGGAGAGAGATTTTGAATATAAAACTCCAGATGAATTACAGAGAGCAGTTGAAGAGATGAAGGTAAAATAAACCATATAAAACAAAGAAAGGAAAAAAAGAAAGATGGTACATGCTTGAAATTGTGATTCTGCACAATCTACTTTGTTTAATAGTAGAGGTTGATTTTTAATTAATTTAGCTTCAAGTTTGGTACACATTATGTAGAATTCTGAAACTTTTTACTAATTTTAATGTATTGTGGTAAATCTATAAATATTGACAATAAAAGTTTGGAACATTTTTCTTATTAAGTTATATAATATTGAGAAACTGGAAATCAGCTACTCATATTAGCTATTCCTAGTTGATGCAAATTCAAATTGAAAACAAAATATTATTGAAATGGCAGTGGAAAATGTAGTCACAGGTTGTATTCATTTGATGGCTTAAAGGGGGTTTCTTCAGGTTTTTAAGTACTAAATATTTTAACTAATGGCCTTTAATGTGGATAAAAAGGACTGAGTTTCCATGTCTTTCTCTTGAAACAATAGGATTAAAAAAATAATAGCATTGATTTAGGGCCAAAGAAACTAATATGTAGCAGGGACTTGAAAATGAGGCCTGGAGTTGATTCTACATAGTGGCATTTCAGTACGGCCTTGGGCACCTAAGAATTCAGTATAATCACTACCATTTTGAAAATCATCTCACTTCCTTACTTGAATGTATGAACTCAGAACTGACACTTACATGTAAGTAAATTGCTTAGCTCAGAGTGAGCACTTAATAATTTTCAGCTATAATGAAAATACTATCTTTACGTACTAGCAACAGCATATAATCTAACTATGTTAACCTGTCTGAAATATTAATAAATACTTGGTTTGAGGGGTCATGACAGAGCAACATCACTATAGAGCCAGGTACTTAAGTTTAAAACATGGTTTGTCCCATTGCCAACTATGTGTATCCTTGGGTGAGTTACATAAACCTTTGATTCCTTCGTTTGTAAGCTGGGTATAAAAATGCCTTGCTTTTCAGAATTACTTAGAAGGGTGAAATGTGAAAGTCCTAATGCAATGAATGCTTAGCACAAAGTAGATGCCTAAAACTAGTTAATTATGATTGCTGTTATGATTGTCATTGATCCCATAGGGTAAGAAATTATTTACATGTCCTTTATTATATAATTATATGATCAACAAATATTTATTGTAATTAATAGCAAAAAGTATTCACATGAAAACTCAGATATTTAAATATCAAATGTATCATGGCTTTAGTCACATGTAGGAAAATGAAACATATAAGGAAGACTATAATTGGATAAGTAGTTACAGTTTATAGAGTATTAAAAGTTACAAAATCATTCTAATCTATCATGCTGTAAGTCTGGGAAAAGGACATCTCAGGGCAAAATACCTCTAAAAACCAAAATCAGTCAAAGAGAGAAATAAAGTTTAAATCCGTTTATTGCTCACAAACTTCAGCCCCCGGCTGTCTCTCTTTCCTGCTCTAGCAGCAGCAAAACTGGCCCTCCCCTCACCTTTCAGGTACACATAAGCCCTCCTTGCCCAGGTAATTCCCACTGATATAGAGATGAACTTCTCTCCACCCCTGAGGAATGATGCAAATGCACTAAAGCCATACTTCTTTCCACCTCTGAATGCCTATTGATATGCAGATGTACTAAAGCCAGGCAAGATATTCTGAAAATATAATTTTACCCACACATGCCATCTATCATTCATTAAGCAACAAGCATTGCATACTTACTATGTGCCAAACACCTAGAAAGTGAATATTGTAGTGAACAAGACATAAGAGCTACCTGACTTCTTGGAAGTTATATTCTAGTTGGAGGGCAGGCACTGAATGGAGACAAAAACAAATATAAATTATTTGAGATCATAATAATTTGCCTAAAAAGGCCAGGATGGTGAAATAACAATTATACTTCAGTTGGGAGTTGGGGCTGGTGGAATTTATTTTAGGAAGGGTGTAACTCAGGGGGAATATCCCGGGTCAAAATACCTTTGAAACCGAAATTAGTCAAAGGGAGAAATAAAGAAGGAGAAACCTGTTTATTTCTTACAAGCAGTTGTCTACTTCTGCTTTCCCGTGTCTCCCGTGACACGACTGCTGAAGAAGGGACCCCATCCAGCCTTTCCAGTCCAGACATGCCCTCACTTGCCCTTGCACTTACCTATTGATATGGAAGTGGACTACTTCTCTCCACCCCTCGGAAACACCTATTCATATGGAGATGCACTAAGGCCAGGTGAGAGATTCTGGAAATACTGCAATTTACCCACCACCCACCCCTCCAGAAATCTCACCTCACAATCTACTTGTTCCCCATCTTCTGCAATGGCCGCTGTGTGAGAAAACTGGAGCATTGTGAACAGACTAATAACATACAATAAGAACAGCAATAAAATCATGATAATCCTCAAGCCAGAGGTTTCAACTTGATTCAAATTCCTATGCAGATTAAGTCCATAGTTTTCCCATTCCACAGGTACTCAGTAGGTGAAGAGGTAGGGAGTTCAGAGTAATCATCACACAGCACCTGCAGCCAGGATGCAGGTCCTGGCCACAGGGACTGTAGAAGAAAATAACCTTAAGGGCCATAAGATACATGTTTTAATGATACCAGCATAGGCAAATCTTGTGTATCAGGTAGGATGCATGCAAGAGAGTGGTCCTGTGATAGAACAGTGGCAGGAATGGGATTTCGTCTTGGTCTAGTATACCAGACTTTCACCCTCCTCCCTGTGGGACTTAAAGATGGGTCAATATATAGGGGTACGTGAGGTACATGCACTGGCCATAAAGATAAAACAAAACTTCCCCGTAAGATGCCCTTACCTCCTGGATGTTTTGGGTACACTACTGTGAATTTTGGGGGCTGCTCTGCTGTTACTCCAGGAATACATAGGAGGCCAGCTTCCAGGCCTTTTCCCAAGGTGTCAAAAGGGCTTGCTATCACTGGTCCATGTGTTGAAATGTCCAGAGCCACCTCCACTCAACAGTGTCTCCGGTTTTAATGCAGTTGGGGCTGATAGCAGTATGTTGCTCTGCTGGCCTTATCCTGGTTTCAATAACTCCTCTTTGGTTTGCACATACAGTTGTATAGGAGAGGCAGCAACATGTGTTAGCATATCCACAGGGCTCAAGGCTCATTTTTAGAGCTTCTCATTCAAACACTGTAACACTGTCCATAAATGAACTGACCAGACCTATAGACTATTGGTGTCTGTCTTCAGGCCAGATTTCAACAAACCATTGTACCTCTCTATCATTACTGCCTTGGTAGGGTTATATGGTACATAAAATTTCTACTGGACAGTTGGTTCAATACACCTTGACAGAGAAGCAACTGGCTGCTGTGTACCACACCCTGCTGGCTACACAGCCTATACCGGAACAGCTCCAACCAAGGTAATAACCACCTATGCTCCTTTCCATAGCTGTGTCCAATAGGTTGGCATGTCATGCAGATCAGCAAAGCACCAAGAGGGGCCCAGGGCATCTCTCTGCAGCCACAGGTGATTGAAAGTCACCCACTTTACTGGACATGCGTTACAAGAATGGGTGCCAAAGACCCCTTCCATAACCAGCTTCCGTTACATGAACGTCTAGTTCACAGGGCCTTGATGAGTTCATTACACTCAAGGCCAGTAAAAGCAGTTGCACATGTTTCATCCCAGTCTCACTTGATGCACTTTCGTACCAACCGGTATAAGGGCTTCAGAATTTGTGCCAAGTGTGGGATAAACACTCTCCAGCAGCCCCAAAGACCCCAAAACTCTTGTAATACTTCCACAGTGATAGGGGTGGGGAAAGCCTGGACCTTGTCTATCACTGCTTCAGGAATAACTTTAGTTTTAGCCGACCAGACAACCCTCAAGAACTTTACAGACAAACCAGGTCCCTGAACCTTGGTGCTGTTCACAGCCCATCCTTTCTCCTGTAGATGTTGCAGCAGTCTAGGAACTGCCCCTTCTAAGTCTGCAAGAGAATCAGATGTGAGCATATCATCAATGTAGTGATACAGCCATACCGTTTTTGGTTTCTTCAACATGGTCAATTCCTGGGCTACAAGTCCATGACAAATGGTGGAACTGTGGATGTATCCCTGTTGAAGAATACTGAATGTCCACTGCCAGCCTTCCCATGTGAAGGCAAACTGTTCCTGTGCTTTGTCAATAGAGAAGAAAGCATTAGCAAGGTCCACAACATAATGATATGTCCCTCATTCATGACTGTGTCCATAAGGGCTGCTATAGAGGGGACAGCTGCATGGAAAGGGGGTGTGACTTTATTCAATTCCCTGTATTCCACAGTCATATGGCAGGAGCCATCTGGCTTTTTCACTGGCCACAATGGGGAATTAAATGGACTGTGAGTGGGATTTATGATGCCTGCCTTCTCCCACTCCTGTAGAGTTTCTCCAATTTTCTTGTGCTCCTCAGGCAATTTATACTGTTTAGTATTTGTCACTCATTGAGGTACAGGAAGAGCTACAGGTAGGTGCTTAGCATGTCCCCTAAGAACTGCCTTTACCACACATACCCTCAGTCTGAACTCACCTACAGTGGTCTGTAACCACAGGCTCTGCAGGATATCTACCCCCAAAATATATTCAGGGATGGGAGAAATGTACACAGTATATTCTTTTTGGGGTAAACACCCTATCCCCAGTGGGATTTGGGCTTTCTTCATTCTAATTGCCTTACCCCATAGCCATCGATCATAGCAGGGGTCCTGCGAAAACTCTCTGTTTTCAATAAATCATGGAGCATTCGGCTCCTATGTCCACCAGGGTCAGGACACACTGCACATTAAATGGGGACTAAAAAATATCATTCTACATGAGGCCTCTGGTCCCTACCACATCCCCCAAGGTGGGGGCCTTAGTTGAACCACAATGCCCAATCATCATCCAGTGGGCATGAAGGCCCATGCAGAGCCTGAGTACTGTCCCCCAGGAAGTCTTGCAGGACACAGGCCAGACATGGGGCTTTGCCTCTGGTCTCCATGTCCTGCACCTCAGTGGCTGGAACTGCTGCTCTGGCTTTAATTGGTGCCACAGTGCTAATAAGATCCTATTGGGCTGCCCACCAAGTTTTTCTCTTTCACTACCCTGATTTGATAAATCAACCCACATCTGGCTCCTTGAAACCTTCATGGGCCTTTTGCACCTCTCCTTTCAGTCATAGCCTGTACTTCCTTCTGGGCTCTTATTGTTTCAAGCTCCCCCAGATCTGCTAAACTATGAGTAGCCTCACTTATGAGTTTCCCTTTCTGGGGGGCAAGAATAGTTACTAGGGACCCAGAGATGGGGGAGCTGTATGGAACACCCTATTTCTCATTCCTATGGTGAACAACTCCTCATTGGGGCCCTGGGGGTCCATATTATAGATTATATTTTTCATGCCCAGCTCCTGTAACACCTGCTGGAGTTCTGCATACGTTTTCCATCTAGTGGGTAAGTATGGTAAATCACCCTGATTAGGCCAAACGCCCTGATGACAGCTGTCAGCCAATGCAGAAGTGCCTGATGCCCTGAGGTGTGATGGGCACTTTGCAACCACTGCCAGAAGGAAGGGTGAGTCACCAGGGAAGCCAGTTTACCCATTTCAGAACCAAACATAACAATGTTTCCCACCCCCATATCCTAGAGATGCAAAAGCCTTGTAAGCAGAGGTTCTGACGGCTTCTGCTGAAACCAGACACTCATGTCCACCAGCTAATCCTGGGTATAGTGGCAGAGCATGGAGTGCTCCACAACCTGGGGAGGAGTGGTTCCTCCCACTGAGGAGCTTGTGGTTGCTGCGTTTTTACTTTCTTAATTGCAACCAGGTGGGCCTTTAATACAGGAGAGGCTGGTGCCTTGGGTGGTGGCCTTGGCAACAGATCAGTCCTCAGCCCCACCCCCTCATCCTCTTCTGACAATCTCCACTACCATCTCTGTGGCTGAAGGCACCACTCTTTCCTCCTCCTCCCCCATGGCCTCCTGTAATGTGGATTCTTCTGTTGCCTCCTCCCTCACTGCTAACCTTTCTTCCGGGAACATGACCTGTCTTCCCAGTAACTGTTTCTCTTTCTTAACGGTATCCCACAGGTCATTGGTCAGCTCCTCCAAGTGATGCTGAAGTGAGTCTCTCTTCTGCCTAACTCTCTCTCTCCTTGATAACCCTCTCTCTCTTCTCACTAACACTTTCCAGTATCTTGAGAAAAAGAGATCCTACGATCCCAGCTGCTACACGGCCACTCAGGGCCTCTAAGCAGTCTTCTATCTCACAGAGGGCTAATTTCACAGCTTCTGGTGTCTTCACCCCTTTCCAATTCTGGGGAAAGTCCCACCCCTCTAGGAGCTTGCTTTATCCTAGACCAATTCGCCACTAGGGGCTCCCCAATTGGAAGCTCCACAGATAGGGGGCTCCTGGGTGAAGCTGCACCCTCTACCACTGCAGCCACTGGGGCCTCCCCACCATCCATGGGAGGGTAATGTGCATCGCCCCACCATTTCTAGAGGCAGCCACCCAAGGGTCACACCCATGTAGATAGATTTCAGCTTCAGAGGTCCTGTTGACGACCACCAGATGTAACTCCCAGGGAAAACCCTGGGCCAAAATACCTTTGAAACTGAGATCAATCAAAGGGAGAAATATATTGGGAGAAACCTGTTTATGTTACTTTATTTTTTTACCATTTACATTAAAGCATATTTTTTTTACAATTTTTTATTAAGGTATTGATATACACTCTTATGAAGGTTTCACAAGAAAAAAAATGTGGTTGCTACACTCACCCATATTATCAATTCCCCCACACATAACCTATTGCAGTCACTGTCCATCATTGTAGTAAGATGCCACAGAGCCACTATATGTCTTCTCTGTGCTACACTGTCTTCCCCATGACCCCCCCCCCAACACCATGTGAACTAATCATAATATCCCTCAATCCTATTCTCCCTCCCTCCCCATCTGTCATCACCCACCCCTCCCCTTTGGTAACTGCTAGATCCTTCTGGAGTCTGTGAGTCTACTGCTATTTTGTTCCTTCAGTTTTGCATCATTGTTATATTCCACAAATGAGGGAAATCCTTTGGTATTTGTTTTTCTCTTCCTGACTTATTTCACTGAGCATAATACCCTCTAGCTCTATCCATGTTGTTGCAAATGGTAGGATTTCTTTCTTTCATATGGCTGAATAGTATTCCATTGTGTATATGTACCACCTCTTCTTTATCCATTCATCTAATGATGGACACATAGGTTGCTCCCATATCTTGCTATTATAAATAGTGCTGCATTAAACATAGGGGTGCATGTCTTTTTGAATCTGAGATCTTGCTTTCTTTTGGTAAATTCCTAGGAGTAGCATTCCGTGTCAAATTGAATTTCTATTATTAGTTTTTTGAGGAACCTCCATATTGCTTTCCACAGTGATTGAACTAGTTTACATTTCCACCAGCAGTGTAGAAGAGGTCACCTTTCTCCGCATCCTTGCCAGCATTTGCTTTTCCTAGTCTTTTCTATGTTGGCCATCCTAACTGGTGTGAGTTGATAACTCATTGTGGTTTTAATTTACATTTTCCTGATAATTAGTGATGTGGAGCATCTTTTCATGTGCCTATTGGCCATCTGAATTTCTTGTTTGGAGAATTGTCTGTTCATATCCTCCACCCATTTTTTAAACAGGTTATTTGCTTTTTGGGTGTTGAGGTGCATGAGTTCTTTATATATTTTGGATGTTAACCCCTTGTCAGATAAGTTGTTTACAAATATATTCTCCCATACTGTAGGGTGCCTTTTTGTTCTGCTGATGGTGTCCTTTGCTGTACAGAAGCTTTTTAGCTTGATATAGTCCCATTGTTCATTTTTTATTTTGTTTCCCTTGCCCAAGGAGATGTGTTCAGAAAAAGTTGCTCGTATTTATATTGAAGGTGTTTTTGCCTATGTTTTCTTCTAAGAATTTTATGGTTTCATGACTTACATTCAGGTCTTTCAACCATTTCGAGTTTACTTTTGTGTATGGGGTTAGAAAATTTTAATCCAGTTTCATTCTCTTGCATGGAGCTGTTCAGTTTTGCCAACACCAGTTGTTGAAGAGGCTGTCATTTCCCGATGGCTCCTTTATCATATATTAATTGGCCATATATGGTTGTGTTTATATGATGACTCTCAAGGCTGTTCCATTGGTCTATGGGTCTGTTCTTGGGCCGGTACCAAACTCTTTTGAATACTGTGGCTTTGTAGTAGAGCTTGAAGTTAGGGAGCATAATCCCCCCAGCTTTATTCTTCCTTCTCAGGATTGCTTTGGCTATTCAGGGTCTTTTTTGGTTCCATATGAACTTTAGAATTATTTGTTCTAGTTTGTTGAAGACTGCTGTTGATATTTTGATCAGGATTGCATTGAATCTGTAGATTTCTTCACGCAGGATGGCCATTTTGACAATATAAGTTCTTCCTCTCCATGAGCATGGGATGTGTTTCCATTTATTGGTATCTTCTTTAATTTCTCTCATGAGTGTCTTGTATTTTTCAGAGTATAGGTCTTTAACTTCCTTCATTAGGTTTATTCCCAGGTATTTTATTCTTTTTGATGCAATTGTAAATGGAATTGCTTTCCTGATTTATCTTTCTGCTAGTTCATCATTAGTGTACAGGAATGCAACAGTTTATCTGTGTATTAATTTTGTATCCTGCAACTTTGCTGAATTCAGATATTAGCTCTAGTAGTTTTGAAGTGGATTCTTTAGGGTGTTTAATATACAACATCATGTCATCTGCAAACAGTGACAGTTTGACTTCTTCCTTACCAATCTGGATGCCTTTTATTTCTTTGTGTTGTCTGATTGCCATGGCTAGAACCTTCAGTACTATGTTGAATAAAAGTTGGGAGAGTGGGTATCTTTATCTTGTTCCCAATCTTAAAGAAAAAGGTTTCAGCTTCTCACTGTTAAGTATGAAGTTGGCTGTGGGTTTGTCATATATGGCCTTTATTATGTTGAGGTACTTGCCCTCTATAACTATTTTGTTGAGAGTTTTTATCATGAATGGATATTGAATTTTGTCAAATGCTTTTTTAGCATCTTTGGTGATGATCATGTGGTTTTTGTTCTTCTTTTTGTTGATGTGGTGGATGAGTTGTTGGATTTTCTACTGTTGTACCATCCTTGCATCCCTGGAATAAATACCACTTGGTCATGATGGATGATCTTTTTGATGTAATTTTGAATTCAGTTTGCTATTATTTTGTTGATGACATTTGCATCTATGTTCATCGGGGATATTTGTCTGTAGTTTTCTTTTTTTTGTGGAGTCTTTGCCTAGTTTTGGCTTCATAGAATGAGTTTGGGAATATTCCCTCTTCTACTTTTTGAAAAAATTTAGGGAGGATGGGTATTAGGTCTTCACTAAATGTTCAATAAAATTCAGTGGTGAAACCATCTGGCCCAAGGTTTTGTTCTTAGTTTTTTGATTACCAATTCGATTTCTTTGCTAGTAATTGGTCTGCTCAGATTTTCTATTTCTTCCTGGGTCATCCTTGGAAGGTTGCATTTTTCTACAAAGTTGTCCATTTCTTCTAAGTTATCCAGTTTATTAGTACATAATTTTCATAACATTCTCTAATATTTTTTTATATTTCTGTGATGTCTGTAGTGATTTTTCCTTTCTCATTTATGATTCTGTTTATGTGTGTAGACTTTTTTTCTTGATAAGTCTGGCTAGGGGTTTATCTATTTTGTTTATTTTCTAGAAGAACCAGCTCCAGCTTTCATTGATTCTTTCTACTGTTTTATTCTTCTCAATTTTATTTATTTCTGCTTTAATCTTTATTATGTCCCACCTTCTACTGACTTTGGGCCTCATTTGTTCTTCCTTTTCCTGTTTCATTAATTGTGAGTTTAGACTGTTCATTTGGGATTGTTTTTCTTTCCTGAGGTAGACCTGTATTGCAATATACTTCCCTCTTAGGAAGGCCTTTGCTGTGTCCCACAGATTTTGTGGTGTTGAATTATTGTTTCATTTGTCTCCATATATTTGTTGATCTCTGTTTTTATTTGGTCATTGACCCATTTATTATTTAGGAGCATGTTGTTAAGCCTTCTTGTGTTTGTGAGCCTTTTTGTTTTCTCTGTAAAATTTATTTGTATTTTTATACATTTGTGATCTGAGAAGTTGGTTGGTACAATTTCAACTCTGGATTTACTGATACTCTTTTAGTGGCCTAGTATATGATCTATTCTGGAAAATGTTCCATGTGCACTTGAGGAGAATGTGTATCCTGCTGCTTTTGGGTGGAGTGTTGTTTAGATGTCTGTTAGGTCTATCTGTTCTAATGTGTTGTTTCAATGCCTCTGTGTCCTTACTTATTTTCTGTCTGGTTGATCTGTCCTTTGGAGAGTGATGTGTTTAAGTCTCCTAATATGAATGCATTGCATTCTGTTTCCTCTAATTCTGTTAGTATTTGTTTCACATGTGTAGGTGCTCCTGTGTTGGGTGCATAGATATTCATAATGGTTATATCCTCCTGTTGGACTGACCCTTTTATCTTTATGTAATGTCCGTCTTTGTCTCTTTTGACTTTCTTTGTTTTGAAGTCTATTTTGTCTGACATAAGTACTTCAACACCTGCTTTTTCTCCCTATTGTTTGCATGAAATATCTTTTTCCTTCCCTTTACTTTTAGTCTATGTATGTCTTTGGGTTTGAAGTGAGTCTCTTGTAGGCAGCATATAGACAGGTCTTGTTTTTCTATCCATTCAGTGACTCTGTGTCTTTTGATTGGTGCATTCAGACCATTTACATTTAGGGTGATTATCAATAGGTATGTACTTATTGCCATTTCAGGATTTAGATTCATGGTTACCAAGGGTTCATGGGTAACTTCCTTACTATGTAACAGTCTACCTGCCTTTCTTTTGTCTCAGAGCAACTGGATGTGGATCCCTGTTTTCCACAAGTGGCTGGAATCTCAGTCTCTCCAAATATTTCCACCTGTCTTAGCTTCCAACCCCGCTAATTTCTGAAGCACCATGCCGTGTATGTTCGTGTTCCCAGAGCATACCTCCAGGGCTGGGTATTCAGCAGTTCTAGGCTTCTACTCCCTCCCCACTCCATTTCACTTCCTCCTGCCGGTGAGCTGTGGTGGGGGATGGCGTGGGTCCTGTCAGATCACAGCTTTGGTACATTTCCCTGTTCCATGAGGTCTGTTCTTTTCTCTAGGTGTATGCAGTCTGGCACCGCCTTCTTTCCTGTTGCTCTTTTAGGATTAGTTGTATTAACTATATTTTCGTATTATATGTGGTTTTTGGAGGAGGCCTCTGTTTCACCTCTCATGCCGCCATCTTTAATCCCTCTAAACCTGTTTATTTCTTACAAGCAGTTGTCCACTTCTGCTATCCCATATCTCTCACATCCTGGCTGCCAAAGAAGGATGTGAGTCCAGATATGCCCTTGCTGGCCCTTGTAATTACCTATTGATATGGAGATGGACTACTTCTCTCCACTCCTTGGAAACACCTATTGATATGGAGATATCATAGCACTGTCATGGCAATAAGGCAGGCAATATATTTTGGAAATATTGCAGTTTTACCCATAAAGGGTTAACTTGTAGGGAGTTTGCAAACAATTCTATTTAATCTGAGATAAGAATCAGAAGAAAAAGTCAACCTTGAAGAAAACTATGGAAGCACATTCCAATCAGAGGAAGATAGTCGCTGCAAAGATCCTAAGACTAGTTGGTAAGAGAAAGAGGCCTGCATGCTTGAAGAGAGTAAAAGAAGATAAATGACCTGATATGGTATTATTTTGAAGTAATGGCAGATATCCTTCAACACAGGAATTCTGTAGGATGTCAAGGAGTTTTCATTCTGTGTGAAATGGGAAAGCCATTGGAAGCTTTCAAACAAGGGATTACAGTGGTTTTCAAATTGGCTCTGGGGGGATCACCATTAGGAAAATTATATCCTTATAGAATGTGAGAGCTAGAAGGTACTTTGTAAGAAAATAGTCCACACGTCTCTCTGCTGATCAGAAAATGAGTATCTTCAGATAGGATACATAATGTAGTCAGTCACAGGCCTTTTCTGTAGTGGAACCAAGAGGAATGAATACATTTCATTCCACCTCTTCCATCCCACCCACAGCACCCCAACCCATCTGATGAATCATGTACCACCCCTGTTGCCTTTCCTCTCACATCCTAACCCCCTCATGGCTGTTCCCCTCATCACCTCTTTTAATACTATGTAGCCATTGCCCCAAATCCCTTAGTAGATAATCATCAATCAGCTTGTGTTGAGCTGCTTTGTTTCTGTGGTTCCTTTGCTTGGCCCTGGCCCTCTTCCCTCTCTTCTTGAAAAGTTTGATTATTGGGCTACCCACCCAATGAGTTCCCTTTTTTTTTCCAGTGCTGGAGAACAGACTGTCTCAAATTTTAAAATTTTGTAAAGTATCCTTGAAATGAGTGGCCCAACCAGTTATTGTGCATTGGTATGTTTAAATAACTGATCTAGCTACAAAAGTGGTGCAGTATGGAGGGAATACTGACAAGAGGAAAAGCTAAGGCAGCAAAGGGAGTTGGCAAGAATATCCCATTTCTTGTGTTTTCTGCCTGCCAGTCAAGGTAATCTTTTTAGGTTGGTTTTACTACTTAGAGAATAGTGATAGTACCTAAGCCAGGCTTCCACCTGTGCTCAAGTTGAGAGCAAACTTACCTTTATTGTCAGAAAAGACCAACAGACCTACTTTGACATGGCTCCCTGATTTACTCAGAGAAAACTTAGAGATCTGTTTCTGTTTCTTTACTTTCCTCTCCTATGTTTTAGTTGAAAATGATAATGCTGTTTTGATGACTTCTTTTTCCCTTGTAAACAAAACTTTTCAATTAATGTAAAGAGCCTAGGGGAGTGTTTGATAAGCAGCATCTGACTTCTTAATTCTTTTGGAGGTTTGCGGTGACTGTATGCTGTAAACCCTCTTAAGAAAACTTCTGGAATTTCAGTTTTAACTCTTTTCTTCTTTTAAAAATTCTTTGCACTATTGTTACTCTACTCTTATTGCTTACCAGAGCTTACATGAATGCATTTGCTATTCTCATTTGGGGGGTAACCATACTAATGATTCTCACAACTGAGTATCAGAATCACCTGGAGGTTTTGTTACCCCACAGACAGCTAGGCAACACCCCAGAATTTCTAATTCAGTGAGTCTGGGTTAAGACCTGAGATTTTTTTATTTCTTTGAAGTTTCCAGATGATGCCAAAGAAGTTTCAAAGTGGCTCCAAGGAACCATACTTTGAGAGCCACTGTTTCAAGATATTGATAGTGAAAGGTGTCTGAGTATATGATGGCTAGATTCATGGAAATAAACGGAGCAAAAGTCAACTCTTCTGATGAGGATTATGTCTAAACTATGCCAGTCATCCACTTTTTTCTACCTTTTCTTATAGTGGAGAGATTTGTCGTGATCTCCATTTCTAATATTAACTTTTCCCAATAACTACATACCTGTTTTCAAAAAATTATTGAAGCCTAAAAATCAAGGAAAGAACTATTCCTCATTCTGCATTTGATAGTTGCATGGGCTCTTTGTAACTTGTATAAAATATAATTTCATTCATTGGATCCATCCCAACATACTCCTTCATCTCATAGAAGATTGTAGTTAACAGAAACCATGAGAAGGGAAAGATGGAATTCCCAGGATGATTTACTTAAACTCTCTGAAGCTCCATTTTTTGATGTTGAATATAGAGAAAAGAAAACACATCTTACAAGGTTTTGTTAAAGATCCAGTGAGGTGGCCCCTACAACATGTCTGACCTGGCACACAGCAGCACATACTACGTGATTCATGATTGTCACAGTTGTTTGTGATGCTAAAATTGTTATCGTCAAAATATGGTTTGTGTAAATACAAACTCCATGCTCAGTGACGCCAAAAAAACGATTTATTTAGAATTTTGAACTAAAATTTTAATCAATTAAATTAAAATCAGTGAAGGCAATCATTTAATACTCAAGCTGTATTTGCCATTATATCGTATGCTTTTAAGGCATCATGGGCCTAAATTCAAAGGCTTAGATAGGGAGATTCTATTGCAAAAAATATAAAGGCATTTTTTATAGCTAAGCTTGTCCATTTCCTGCCTTATCCCCCAAGTCTCACCTCTACACTGCATGAGAGCCCAACTTCCACCTGCCAGAAGCTGCATTTCTTTTCCTGAAGCCTCTCTGTGGTCCCTGAATCTCCCTTTTCTCACCTGTGTGTCAGGCTTCACTACTGTGCAAATAACTTTCCCCAAACAGCCTTCAACCAGTGATAAGAGATGATGCCTAAGTACCCTGTTCCTTCACCCCGAGTGGGGTTACCCTGCAGCCTATGTTTCCCAGAGTTTGCTGGCGCGATTAACTCTAGTCACCAACCGCAGTTGCTGGGCTTTATAATCTCTCCTTTCCTCTCTCTGTATCCATTCCCCTACCAGTGTTTTTTTCCATCACACACAAACTACTTATGCTGGAAGGCTCACCTCAGGGTTGGCCTTTGTAGTAACCCAAATGAATATGAGGATGTGAGTATGTCTAGCATGCCTGCACACACTGGAAGTTGAGTCATAGATCACCAGCAGTATCCTGTAGCTGAACAAGTTGGGTTTACTACTTTTGGCAATGAGGGAGAATATACGTGGGGAA
Organism: Smutsia gigantea; assembly: GCA_032199065.1. Lineage (NCBI taxonomy): Eukaryota > Metazoa > Chordata > Mammalia > Pholidota > Manidae > Smutsia > Smutsia gigantea. Next base: position 38,031 of record JAVSCE010006753.1, read on the forward strand.
CCATGGGTTGTGTGAGCAAGACCATATTAGAAAGAACCCATTGTAGGATTTATGTTTGTGTTACATGATTTGAAGGAGGGTTTAAGGTTTTGCTTAGGATTGCATGCTATCAGTGAGTGGGAGTAACTCTGTTATTGGGCATTTTAATAAATCTTTTCTAGAATGAAGACGAGAGTGGGGCTGAAGGTATAATTGATAAGGAAGCAGCAGTGACTCATATTAACCAGGATAGGGAAGTGTTTGATACTGTGTGGTTTGGACAGTGTTTATGTTTTTCTCTGTACTTTTACATGATTATGTAAGGTTAGTGGTATTGTCATCATGATCCGCAATGGTAAACAAAGTAGCCTTATCTGATGTTGATACTCTGTGAAACAATTAATCTTCAACAGGGGAAGACCACGGCATAGCTGTGAGTACCAAGTCAGCCACATAAGTTTCTTTTATCAAAATGTCCCAAATCCAGCATTATGAAAATGATTCTTTGTTAATTATATTTTGATTTAAATATTATTTGTACTGATTTCAGTATTCATCCATCTGAGTAATTTATAAGTGATTTCAATTCCAGACTATAAGATATTTTTGAACCTAGTTAATACTGAAATATCTGTTTCTGTTTCTAACAGCCATATATATATATAGAGAGAGAGAGAGAGAGAGAGAGAGAGAGAGAGAGAGAGAGAGAGCATGCACATGGCCACAAATACATATCCACATATGGACTTCTTTTCAAACCATTATGATTAAAGGGCTATTTCATTCTGATTATACATTGTTTCCTTCAAATGTCCAATTATAACTGAACTAAAATTTATGGTCATGATTGGAATTGGTATTAGATTTATTTTTATTAATCTCCTGCTAACAGGAATATTGTGGGGAGGAAACTATGATATATAGGAATGCATTTTGAAAGTAAAGTAGTTTCCTTGAATTAAGAGAGCATTCTTTATTTTTCAGAGAGCTAAAGAAGAGGCCCAGCAAAAAGAAGCAAAAGTGAAACTCCTTACTGAGTCCGTAAACAGTGTCATAGCTCAAGCTCCACCCGCAGCACAAGAGGCCTTAAAAAAGGAACTTGACACCCTGACCACCAACTACCAGTGGCTCTGTACCAGGCTGAATGGGAAATGCAAGACTTTGGAAGTCAGTTGCTTTTCTTGATTTTTATCAATTATGTGTCTGCTTAGGGTCATATGTGAAGTACAGTGATTAAGAACATGAACTCTGTTGTCTTGGGCTTGAACTCCTCACTCAGACACTTATAAGTTTGCGAGTTTGGGCCAGTTGCTGAATTTGTATAAACCTGTTTCCTCTCTGTAAAATGGACATAAACAAGACCTGTTCGTAGGGTGCTGAGAAAATTAAATGAGCTATTCTGTTTAAAGTATGAATCCTAGTGCTCAATAAGTGTGGGTGGCTATGGTTCAACATCTTATTATTACCATTATTATTATTAGGTCACAAAATTCCTGTGCGTTTTCTCAAAATTTATAGACATTGGGTTTTTTTTTCATATATTTGAATGTGCATAAAGTCATAAGTATCTTAGCAGGAAAGTATTCTGTGGAGAAATATATTTTATTACAATTGGCTTTAATAATAGTGGTGCCTATAGAGTTTTTTACAAGACATATCTGACTAGCTCTTTTTTGTATGGCATTTTACATTATATTTATTTATTATAAGTTCTGCTTTATCTTTCCCACATGCCTTATTTCTTAGCTTATGCTTATCTTAAAATAGTTGATAAAGTCAGGTCACTCAATGATTATCATGTAACTGCATCAAAAATAAACTGATTCCCTCTCAAGAAAATACTCTTTATAAACAGTAAGGATTGTGCCAAGGAGGACAAAACTTTACCTACTACCAAATGCTAACACTACCAGCTGGGTGCTAAATTAAGCCCCTTTCCTCCATATGAACTGAGTCATCTTTGTGAATATAGTTGTTAAAGAATTCAGGAACCCTATTGTTGAAAAACATTATTGTCTCCGTAGTTTTTTATACTTAGCATTTGATATTTAAAGGCAAATATAACTCAAGTTAGTCAACTACCTTAAAAATGTTATCTTTTACCTATATTCAAGGTATTTCTACTATTATCACTTTCTAATGATAAAAGATGATCTCTGAGTTTCTTCATTATCAATTCCAATTCCTTCTTTATCAGTTTCTGCTCTTTTTTTATTATCCAATTCGCTCCTCATACAGTTGGCTACTACCTCCTATATGTCAGGAACTATTATAGCTGAGGATATAAAGGAAAATCTCTTGTATTAGTACTATGTGAGTGCTACAGAAAATAAAACTAAATAATGGGAAGGGAAGGGGAGGAATGAAATTGTAAGTCTCAAGGAAGTCACAACTAGTTCACTGTCATATAACATGGGGGAAGGACTTTTTGTATCTAGGAAATTGCTTTCTGATGATATTTAAATAAAACACTTAAATATTATTTTCTGTTCTTAATTTCTTTACATCATCATTATTCTTTGCTTCCTATTATTCATGTGCATTTAAAAGATGCACTAATCTATCAGAAATCTATTTGGGGGTATGTTTTCCAACATGATCTTTTCTTTTCATATTAACAAAATTTTCAGGACTATTTATTGAGTTATCCTTCTATTTCTCATCTGTTATGATACTTCTCATCTTCCATAGTTATATTGAATTCATCAGGTTATTTAGTCCCTTTATTCCCTCTCAATTGTTTGGAATATATATGCTCTTTATTTTTATCTCAATAGGATATTTAATTATTATCTTGCATACCTTAATCATCAAAGTCCAGCAATAATAAATATTTCTGTGGACCTCTGTAATAATGATACAGATAACCATTAGAATGGTTTTATTCTGAATTTACCTACCATCTTATATATCATTATTGCCTATTATCTCATCTGCACCTTATTTATTAGCCCCTTAAATTGTCGAGATGCCATTGCCATTGCTATTGTAATTGTTATTATTTTAGTAATATTTATTGAGATTTGCCAATACTATTTTACCAATCTCTGTGATGATTTTTGCTTTTTGTATCCTTCCGTTGCTTCTGCTCTTTCACTGAGTGTGAATAGCAATGTTCCCAGATTTTGCATGACTGAAAATGCCTTTATTTTGCCCTCATTATTCAGTAATAGCCTAGCTAAACCTATAATTCTGCTGGGACAGTTATTTTTTACAACATTGAAACTCATTCTGTTTTCTTCTGAAATTACTTGCTGTTATGAAGTGTGCTGTCAAATTACTGTTCCTTTATAATTTTCTCTGGTACATTTAAATTTTGTCTTTAATGTTTTACAGTTTCTATATGTAATTTGCTTTCATTTATACTTTGTCAGCTGGTGTATTGATAAGAACAGAAAGATCATTTCTCTTTTTGGTGGTCTCCATTATCTTTCTGAAGGTTTTTTTTTCCCAATATCTCCATTCCTTCCTCGGAGAACTTTATTAGATCTATGAAGAAATTTCCCTTCCTATATTCTGATCCCTGGTTTCCCTTTAATATTTCTGTATTTCTGTCTCTGTCTTCTGGATTCTGGGTAATTTTTTTAAATCTGTTTTCCAATTTTCAATTTCTCTCTTCAGCTGCCTACCGCATAGTTTATCCTTTGATGTGCAATTATGTTCATTTGTATCTATGCACACATCTATCTACATGTGTGTATATGTGGTTTTGTATTTTTTCAAACACTGTTTTTTCCATTTCTTAAGATTTTACTTAGTTATTTTGAAAATTTGTCTCTTCTTTTACATAATCAGCTTCTGTGTAATTCTTTCTCCCTTTAGTTGGATAATTGCATAGACAATTGCAGAGTAATCTGTCTGATTGAGAAGTCTCAATGAATAACAAGCATGACACAGGTTTGTTTTTGCAATAACTACAACCAACCAGGTCAAACCTCATTTTCTGCTTAGTAGTTGGTTTCCTAATCACTATTTCAGTCTGACTCCATAACTTCTCACTCATTTTTAGTTATTAAAAGTCAGTCTCATTTAAATTTCAACCCGATACTTTATTAGTATCTTCTGCCAGTTTAGTTTAATCTTCTGGATTTAGCAATTTATACAGAGGTGGGTGTGAGAAAAAAGTCGCCTCCTCCCACTCAATTTCTTAGTAGTGATCTTCTAGTATTTGCATAAGGGAGGATAAAGAGAGGAAAATATGAGTGTCCTTTTCTTGGCTGGCCAAAATTGCTATTCCCTTTTTTTAACATTCACACACATTTGTGATGATGAGTCTGTCATCTGTTGGCTCCCTAGGTTATCGCACTTATCTGGCTTATTCTGTATAGACTTGATGTGGTCCATTGGAGATTCCTGTTGGCCTTATTTTTATGGACTTTGAACCCCAAACAATATCTTCTGTTCTAACATGGTACCTTGCAATATTCGCCAAGGTAATTTCAGGCTGACTCTTCCAATAGCCTTAACACCACATTCCTTTGAAATTTGCGTCTTTTAGACCCATGCTTCCATGATCCCCTGCAGTCTTTTTTACCCACCATATTTCAACTTATCCCATAGGCACTGGCAGATCCCATATTTCATGACTCTTAGGAATGAGAAACTTGAAAGAGTTGTCTTTGGACATGCCAGAATAGGAATAGGGAATGGATGTCTACCATTCCTTTCTGAATATGCCCAACCACTTGATGGTTAATAGTCTTCTCGATCCCATAAGAAAAGGGATCAGATGAGTTTTCCCTAAACTGCCCCATAAAAAGTGAGAAAAAATTACCTTACTTTCCAATTTTTCCTCTCTTTGAGTCCCCCCACTATTTAGATTGGCTTGAGAAAAAATGCAGCAAAAGTTCTCCCAACATAGAATAGGGAATTTAGCCCTTTTCATTTCATAAGTAAGAACTCTAGTTGCCAATCTCAAGAAAAGTAGATCCCACTGGCAACTTTTAACACCAGGCTAAACTTATTATAAAATTCTTTGAAATTGTTCTGTTACCTCTAGATCATAAGGTGTGAATTCTACCATTTGTTAGAACTATTGACTCCTTCTGATGGCAGTGAATTTCCTGACAGGCCTTGTAATTTTTTGTTTCTGAGCTCCCCTATAAGAGGGTTTTTTTTTCTTTTTACTGAAAATTCCCTCTGCTTCAGACTGTCAGAGGGCCTTATGAGTCTTTTCTATTTGTCCCTACCAGGGTCCTAGAGATGTTATGCTCTGTCTCATGTGTGAGATAAGCTTAGGTTTCAGTTTCTAATGGGTGGATCCTTATTTCCCAGCTAAAATCCAAAGGATTCTCACTTCCTTGCTACTTCCTGATACTCCAGTGGGTGGGGAATTTGTAGGTTCTGTTTCCAGGATAGGTGGCACAGAAACGTTATTACGCTTTTCCATCTCCCTGGAACGCATAATGCTGCTTTTCCAACCCCAAGTTAGTGTTGCATACCCTAGCTCATATGTCATATACCCTGTTGTGATACTTAGTCAAGTATTCTGTCAAGCTTGGCTTCCCAGCTTCTATATGAACTTAACTTCCCTCTTTGTTTCTGCTACCTGAAGATTGTTCATACTTACTGCACAAAGCAGCAATAAATTTAAATGTTTTCCTTTACATTTTATGTAGTATTTTAAAGTGACTGAAGCACAGGGTGAAGAGATTACTGCGTCAGCTCCATGAACCCTTTTGAATGGAAGCTTCCTTTTCCATTTGTACTCTCTTCAAAGCCACTTTGAATTCTGTGATTTCAAAGTAATTTTAAGTTCCAAACTGTTAAGCTTAACAGTTATTCTAAGTGGCTTTTAGCTCTGATTCAAGCAGCAGGACTATATTTTATTTTGCAAAGGTGACCTGTAAAGCTGGTATATTCAGCCTCTCGAGCTGTGTCCTTCATATGCATCGAGGTCACAAGAGGCTATCCATCCTGATGGTTAAAGCAACAAGGTAGTTCATTACCTCAGTCTGCACCAAAGTTAATAATATGCATTACCAATCACATCTCCTTATCAAAGTTCTAAAGTACCCTTGGGTATTAAAGGGGATATTTATATTTTCCCACTGGGATCTTTGCCCAGAACAAAGACAGCCTGTGGTCCAGCAGGAGCTGGAAATGACCCAGATTTTAAGATTTCTATCACCTTCTAAAGCAAAATACTTAATTTCACTTCCTGTGATAAACTACATAAAATACCAAGCGAGTATTGGTAGGCTGGCAAGGCAGGTTAGACTGATACTTTTCAAATTAGAGAGGGAATGTCCCCAATCATTTGCAAGGCCTATAAGCAAAGGTGGAAGTGGAAATAGAGGGAATCTGATAGAATTTTTAGTGTACCTTAAATAAAACTTCCTTCCTAGGCTTTATTTTTGGTGGCTGTAGTGGGAGTAGCAGGCAGTGGTGATTGCACTACTGTGTGCATGTGTATATATATATATATATATGTCTGCCCAATATTTAAAATCTCAAAGCTGATGGAAAATGACCATGTCTATATTCTTACCCTCTAGTGCATTGTCCTGCTTTTTCCCTAACGGACATAACCAGAGTCTAGAAATTTGCCTGAGTCATTCCTTTGCTTCAACATGTTTTGTCATACACACATGAATACCTAAATAGTATATATTGCTCAGTTTTGCTTGTTTTGAGCATTAAAAAAATCGTGGCCTATAACAGTTTTTGACGGCTTCCCCTTTTTGCCCAACATTTTTGTGTCTGAGACTCATCCATATTGTTTCATTTTTTTCATTTTTACTTCTGTGTTCCCTGTTAAATGTGATACAGTGTATTTATACATTCTCCTGCCAGCCGACATTAAGATTGTTTTCTTTCTTTTTTAAAAAAAATTTTGGTTATTACAAAAAGTGCTGAAACGAACCTTCTCAAACTGTGTTTGTCGTCCATGCAAAGCAGCTTTTCTGAGGATATGTATCTAAAAGTGGAGTGGCTGGGTTGTTGGCGATGTGAATATGTATCTTGCTAGAGTGACAAATTGTTTTCCAAAATGGTCACTTCAGTATATACACACACCAGCAATAAATACAAATTTGTGTTGATGCTTGGAATTGTCAAACTTCTGGTTTATGTCAGTCAACACGGTAAAATATCTCACTGTGAACCTGACTTACATTTCCCTGATTACTACATATTTTCATACGTTTATTAGATCTGCATGTGTCTTTTTCCTTGAAATGCTGTTTCAGGCTTTCCTTTGCTTTCCTATTGTGTTGTCTGTTCATCTTTTAACTGACTTGGCATTCCTTTCTTAGTCACCTGTTACAATTTTGCAATTGTGCTCTCCAAGTTTGAGGCTGGTTTTCCATTTCTTTATGGTAACTTTTAATGAATAGAACATTTGAATCAATGTAATCCAATTTCTTTTTTTCTTATGATGAGTTTTTTACAAAATGTCTTATTATGTTATCCTTCTCCATCCCAAGGTCACAAAAATATTCTTCTGTATTTTCTGGTAACAATCTTAAAAGTTTTGCTTTTTTACATATGAGTATGTTTGTTTGTTAGTTTTGTCAATACATATCAAAAGCCACTTAAAAATAGTCATATCCTTGAAATAGTTATTAGTCATATTTCCGATAATGTACCTCAAGGACATAATATGAAATATGGAAAAAATCCATATTCATGATGATGTTCACCACAAATTTATAATAACAAGAAAGCTGAAAATAGTCCATCTAAGAAATGTTGACTGGTAAGGTACCAAAATTTAGCCACTTAAATGAAACCTTAGATTTTCATTAAATATATGCCTTCTTAGTAGTATGGAAAAAGTACATGATGTAATGTTAGTGAAAAGAGAACTATAACTAAATCCATACTTTACTTATCAAATTACTCATATACAATAGCATTTAGAGGAAGCCATAGAAGAGTGGTAAAAGTCAGTGTGTTGGGTTATTAGGTTTATGTTTGAATTTTTATATCTGCTTTTATTTTTCTATTTCTGGGATGGTAATGTGAATTTTTTATTGAAAAAGCAAATCACTGAATCTTGACTTTATTCATATAATAAAATGTTTCCTTAATGATTTGTAATTATAGACATATTAGATGATCAATATGACTAGTTGCGTTTTCACCTATCTACTGCAAAGGAAAGGTGAAAGATGTAAAATAAATATGATGTATTTTCAAAGTTTTAAAAATAGAGATGCCAAAGTCTCACACTCACTTTTCTCTCAAAATATTTTATCTGTGATATATATTTCTTTCTTAGGAAGTTTGGGCATGTTGGCATGAGTTATTGTCATACTTGGAGAAAGCAAACAAATGGCTAAATGAAGTAGAATTCAAACTTAAAACCACTGAAAAAATTCCTGGTGGAGCTGAGGAAATCTCTGCAGTGCTAGATGTAAGTTGTGAATTAACCTAAATTATGATAATTTATATGCAGTATTAAAAGATGTCAACTACCACATAGAAAGTAAATGCAAAGAAAACAGCACAGAGTATAGTTACCATGCCTCCCCCAGCACTGGCATTCTGGATGAAGCCTTTGTTTCCTTTAAGAATCTTCTAGTCTCAAGGTTTTAAAGAGGATTTAAATAACCTCTTGCAGAGGACATTTGCCTTTTGCTATCTCACTAAGTTCTATGTTGACACTTTCCTTTGCCTACTTAAATCTACTACAAACCTGCAAAGACAGGTTGAATGTACAATTTTGCTCCTTTGGAGTACAGCTAACCAGGATGGCAATATAGAACATTATTTCCAGCTTAAAAGCTACATATGTTTAATTGAAACACATTTTAGAATCACTTAGAACATAAATTTGCACCGTACAGAATGTTTTGAGGTATTAAATGGGTATGATTTGACATTAGAAATACATCTTTAAAGTATTCATAGTACATTAGTTCATTTCAGTATGTACAAAATTTTATCACATTTTCAAATTTTGTTTTGAAGACCTTTAAAAAGTAAAATTTAAAGGAGTTCACATATATAAACTTTGATTTTTGTGAACTTCTGACAGTTAAGTATTTATGAGCTCTGCATTTTATTGTATTTTTGGCTAATCCTTTATGTATAATGAATATGTAGTTTTATCATATATATTGTATATA